>JAGXCT010036789.1:87140-140252 GCA_022495035.1 Philopotamus ludificatus
ACTGCAGGGCAAGTATGACGTATGACTGAATAAATGATCTTGGTTGAGTTGATCTGCGCACGGATAATCGGGAGTTTACTGTATCATTTTTGCGGAAGTATTCAATATGAGAGCGTCTTAAGAATTACCTATATAAGTATTTTTTTTTTTTTAATATATATATACATATTTAATTTATAGCAGTTATTATTATTATAGTTTTTTCAGCTTCAGTTAACGTATGCATTTGTGTGAATAAATTAATATTTGACAATTTGCGCTGCGACAGAAATGCTATTTAACTTATTAATATTAGTTTTTAATACGTTGAGAATAAGTTTGCCGAATATTGCATTTCTTACTACGACTAGTCAGATTCGTTCATACTCTTTGGCGAGTGGTAGCTGTAATTAAATTCGACCCGATGTTCATATCTCTTCTCGTACTTATTATTAACGGTTTAATTAAAATAACCTCTCCCGCTGTTCAATGTTTTTGCTCACTGTATATTAAATATGTAAGTAAGTATGTATGACGAATAATATCGCATAGGGTAAATGAAATGAACGAGATACTCATCCAGTATGCGCGCAAAAACAATATCAACAGTATTACCTCTGTGAAATGGAATTATTCGTAACGCCTTTTGAAATAAATTGATATATACCGATAAGATGTGTAGATAATTTTATTCAAATCACATAGGAAATATTTTTTAAACGATCAATTTGTCCTTAATAAATATCAAGCATTGTAAAATTAAATATAAATATTTTTGTTAACGATGAATAATCTGAGGCTCCAAAGATGCTCCTTAATTAGATTAAATTAGAATATATATTGATAAGTATCGGATAAGCTTCACCATTTTTATATAGGACCCATTTGTAATACTATTTACGATAGATTCAATACTTGAAATGAATACACATATTGTACATACGAAGGGGCCGAACCGAAATATCGAGGTTAGATTTTATATCAGTAACAATTATTCCGACGTGTTCGATCGGTCAAATATTCGAATAAATCACACGCATCGTTTGATTTTAGTTTATGATCTCATGCACGAACGGATGGATATGAATAATTTTAATTTTTGTGCAGGGTTGATTATAAAAAAAATGCTACAAAAATATTATGACCCCGTTAGGATCAAACTCGGTGACTCTGAGGGTAAATTGCGTTTTCTTACCGTAACCGAGTGAATATATCCCGCTTCATTGAATGCTTCGCGACGACTCACCGCCATAGCGAAACAAATCCGTTTTTTCCTTTGCATGATCAGGCGTTGAATATTAATTTAGATCGGAAAACTGTATGAGCTCCATGGGTCACAAGAAGTATTCTCCAAACGAGTCAATAAATTCTTGAATTTCGATGATAGATAATGTATTTTATGAATCATATTATAAATATAAATATTTACGTGTACATTGTATACATATGTTTAGTGATTAAAGTATAGTTGTTTTGTCTAATAAAAATATTGAAAAAAAAAGAAGGAATATTACATAGAAATTCATTATTGATCATAAAAGGATTATTTAATTATATTTGCATTCACTCTAGATGTAATTGAGGGTTATAGTGAGGTATATATGAGTTTTTATTTGTTTAACAACTTCCAAAATTTATTGATATTTTTAAGTCTTCGTGCAGGGTAACACATATGAAGCATTTGTGGTGTGCCTATGGAAAATACAAGAAATAATAAAATGAGCACCGTTGTGCAATTTATCGGTTCGTTCGTTTGTTCTTTTTTTGCTACGTTCGAGGTAATTTTGAAAAACATCTGCCAATTATTTACTTGTACTGTACATCATGTCACGTCGTTTATTTTATTGCGAGATGTTTGATTTAAAATATGTAAGATATTTAATTTTGAATGTTTTCTGTAATACTATTCACTATATCAGGACCATAAAATAAATGTAATTTATCCCCGATGCATTGTATTTATTTTGTAATCCCTCACTTCCCAATATTATATTAGCCCTTCCTATCCAAATAACTTTTGTACAAAGCTTCCAGCACGTGTGCGCTGAATAAGCTGTTGTCACGCCGGCGTGACAACCGTCAAGTATTATATAAAATTTATGAAAAATTCTAAGGAATATACATCGTATATAAAAAAATGTGTGGTAACACATTAACTCCTTGTACTGTGCGAGTTGCCCTTATGGGCGCCACCTCACTACCATCGAGCTCGTTCGCGTGTGCTTTTTCTTCCGCCAAATGCGAGGTAACAGGTGTTTCAAGGACTTCGTAACCAGCTATCACTTCCATTTAACCGCAATGAATATGTGGATTTATTTTAGGTCAACATCGCTTATATTTCGCTTGATCTTTGTACGAGATTTTATAATTTCATATAACAGACCAACTAATGACTGTTTCATGTTTTTTCCTTTTTAACATATAGTACTTTACCCTTATTTACACATTATTTTCATTTCAATATTATTTACTTATTTCGTTGTTATTTTCATATCTTAAATTATGTATTTTGTTTTTTTTCTGACTATTCTATTTGTGTTTCTGGCGCTGGATTAGCCACCCGGGTTATTCTGTAATGCCAATCACGCATTGTCTTTGCAAAACAAAATAAACAAACACCTTATGAGCCGCTCACGGGCGTGATTTTGTAACCAAGCGTTATGAGCCGTTCACGCCTTTTGGCGTGAGAGCTATACCCCCACATGGCATTTTTTTTTCTGATAACGATGCCCAATGTAATTCTAATATTTGACCACTGTTGGATACACTTGCAAGTTAGCTTGGATTATCATCACATGAAACCTTGCGGCCCCCGGGCTGGGTTTGATGTAAAACCTTGCGGCTCATAATTGGTTAAGTATAATAAATTGAGAAAAAAACAGCTACACCCAATGGGTTAAGACGAAAGTCATTCATTTTGTTATTATTTATTTACTATAAGAATATTAATTAAATGAAATTGCATCAAAAATCAATTTTATTTCATAAATTATAATATTTTTGTGTTGTGGCAACACTGGAATATATTAAATAATTGAATGTGAATAATTTGAAATTTTTCTCGAGTGAGTAAATCTTTTAATACAGATTTTACATTTCAAATTGGATGTTTTACAAATCAAATTGGACGTTTTCAAATCAAATTAAATACCTCATTGGTAAAACATCCAATTTGATTTGCAAAACGTCCAATTTGATTTGTAAAAAGTCCAATTTGATTTGTAAATCGTCCAATTTGAAGTGTAAAACCTGTATAAATCCTACATGTCATAAACTTTTTAAAGAATAAATATTATAAATAATCAATAACCATTATTGTCCGCAATTGCGATAAAAAAATAAAAACAACAATATCCACGGATGCAATGTGTTTACGTACGATGTGCCGAGTGCGAGTGAAACGTATACTAGTGACAAATGCCGCGAGAATTCGGCGGTCGGTCTACCGACGGTGGGTCCTCAGTCTGCGGCGGGACATCGCCGGGTGTGCGTGTCCAAGGAGTAACAATTTTTATTTTAATAATAATCCATTTAAAAAAGGTTGATTTCGAGCCGCCGCGACGGATCGACTAATTGGATAGATTAATCAATAATTTGGAATAAAATGAACATTACATGATTGTTTTATGAGTTAACGACACTATATGGAAAAAATGGAAAAACATGCCGCATTCAAAGGGTTAAGACCAAATCATCTGTTTTGTTTTTATTCAAACCATATATATAATGTGTATCAAATATAATAATAAAATTGCATCAAAAACATTATTTACTAAAATAATATTTTTGCATAGTGGCAACACTGGGACATTTTAAATAAAATTTTCAATTGTGGCATGATGGCGTTTCATGTGAGTTAAAAATGCTTTATTATCAATATATAATTCTTTAAACATGTTTTAATCATAAAAATGGATATTAATAACTAATTGGATAGATTAATAAATTAGTTTGGTTGCGAATAACTAATGCTGAGCTTTTGAAAAAGTAGTTTGCTCTCAAGGCGTCCATATTTAAAAACCATTACGTGTCAATCACTACTGGGGATTTAACACGTTGGTGGGGCGCCATTTGTTTTTAATTTGTGTATATTCTGATGTGCATTTGGTTCGCATGCACCATGCTGGTTATATGCTACGTTAAATTTGTGAATGTGACAGTTGGTACTCCTTTGACAGTTTATTGATGCCGTGGCATACTGTTTTATTTATAAATATGTTGCATTTAAATATGTTAATGCTTATACAGTTTAAATCATAGCGTAGTTACATTAATCAAATATTAAAAGATTTTTTTTGTACGTACTGATACTCGAGTCACGGATGATTTTGTATTTTGTTTTACCAATTCCAATGCTCAAAATAGCCGACAATATCAATCAGCTAATTGAGGATAACTGTCACCTTCTTAATCATCGGAATAAAATCGTTGATGTCTTATGAATATAAAAAAAAGATGATAAAATTGAATAAAAACACGATTTAATTATTAGTATATAATAATTTATTGATAAACATTTAAAAATATAAATATCTGTGTTTACATTTCCATGTTATTCACAACTTTATTTTCAATTAAATTTATATATTTAAGGCATTCTGAAATAAAAACCAAAAATTGTTAAACGCATATATCGCAACAGAGCATATATATCGCATAACTACATTGACAAGATAAATAATCACATACGAGGATGCTTTAAAACGAAAATGTCTTTTTATAATTTTAAGTACGCAACGTTTAATTGCATGGTAGAACACGTCAACAAGATAGCAAACGCGGGGCGGAATTAAACTGTAAATATATTTAATTGGTATTATTACATACATATAAATATAAATATAGATACATACACACACTTATCCATCCGTCGATGATCTAAAAAGAGAGACTACGATTACCTCAACCCTACCACCATTATTTCACACAATTTAAACTATATACTCCATATAATTATAGTGTAAAAATAATTCTGTAAGGCTAAATAGAGGATACTCAATTTTATCATATAATAAAATATATGTGTGTATAATATATTTAAAAATCGTATTATCAATTACCATAAACGAAGATTACTTTCTCGTAATTATATTTCAAAAATGTATTTTATTGTACCGAGAGATTTAATTAAGTGCCTAACACTTATACGAAACACCCAAATAAGAGAAACTATCCTAAAAGTTTTTTAATGATGAATGGACATCAATACATTGCACACTATTCTGTCTTTTTTTAAAATTTAATTGACGAAATTTTAATTATCAGTCAATCGATGCAATTTTCTTCATTAATCTGGCGAATCCACGCACAAAACGATCTCGGATAAATCATAATGGATACGTTTTAGATATGAACATTCATACATCATATATATGACAGAGTTTTGTCTCTCGGAATAATATCAGAATGGCAACATGAACTGTGTCGCTCCGTAGTATATAAATACCGTGCATGAAAATTTTTAAATATCTGAACTCACATGGCAATACAAACAATTATCTGTTTATTCAATCATCACTAGACGTTTTAACAGCTATATAATATATTGTGGAAAGCATTATCATGTTATTAAACCGTGGATCAAGCTCGATTAAAAATATTTTTGCAAAACTTAGTATTATTGCAGCGGTTTATTCTCTGGGATTGTGGGTGAAGCGATCGGCGTCACTCTGTCGGAGTCGCGCAGGGACTCGTCGAAGCTATGCATAGAGTTGGATCTAGACGACACCTTTCCCTATAAACATAAATAATGCATATATTAGTATATGCGTGTGGATTTGGCGTCTTTTAAAAATATTAGCTACCTTGACATTTTCGTAAGCGCTTCCCATCTTCTCTTCGATGGAACGGAATGATTCGGAATTTCTCATCTGACCGAGCTTGGACGTAATGCCACCGGTAATACCACCGAATATAGACGATGTCTTTTCTGCAGTGGATTTTATCACAGACTCTGTCTTTTGATAGCTGCAACGATAAAAAAATAATTATTGAAGTCATATCTGGAAGAAATATAGACTAAAAATGTTAGATCGAGTCATAAATAGCTTCTGATGGAGATGGATGAATCTATTCCTCGTATGATTCAATGGGAACAACGAATTTTTGGTTTTAATGAATAGATGAGGGTTCTTGTCGTACTGCACGTTACATCAAAGTGTTGTTTCTAACCCTTAATATTTTTTTTATTACAGTATTCTATTTGAATATTGATTTGAGATAAAACATATCTCTTTTTTTGAGTCTAGTGATATGGGGAGAAGTGTGTCCGTCGAAATAACATTTGCGGAAATGCCAGTGAAACCTCGAGAAATAATTGTAAAAAATGCCAACGTCGGTTTAAAAAGTATAATTCTGGAAACATCGATTTAGAAAATGGACCTGGAAGAGGATGGCAAAGTCAAGTGAATGAGTGGCTTTGAAAAATGAAATCGAAGCGAAGCCAACGATGAATATCAGGGAATTATTTAATAAGATCGGCGTATCCTGGTCGTCTACTACTCAAAGATGTTTGAAAAATATAGGAAAAATTCAAAGACAAGATGTTTGGGTCTCGTGAGATATTTCCAAAAGACGGAACGTCTGGGTATATGCATTTTTTTGCAAGAAAAAGAGCATTACCGCCCGTTTCTTCAAGATTTAATTACCCGAGATGAGAAATGGGTTCTCTACTTGAGCGTTACGAAGAAAACATAGTTAACCCCCGGAAAAAAAGGAATTCCAACCCCGAAAGTTATCACAAATAAAATTTGTTATCTGTGTGGTGGTCTGCTAAAGAAAAAAAATATTTTGAATATGGTGAAATGGTCATGGCAGTGTCAGGTTAGATCTAGTGAAAAACCGTAAAATAATCCTACAACATGGCAATGCCCGTCATTATGCGACTGAGTTAATGCACCAAAAAATTAGCGACCTTCGTTGGGACACTTTAAGGAGATCATCGTTGATCCAACCAGCCAGGTTCCTCCTATTGAAGAAAAAATGGTGCCGATTTAACAGCATCCGCACCGGACATGGTTACTGCGCCAATATGCTGCAGCATTGGTAGCTGGCAATTGATTAGAAATGCGACTGCGGAGCACTGAATCAGACCATACTTCACATAGTGAACGACTGTCCTCTGCGAAGGCTTAGCGGAGGTATCCTCGCCCTAAATAAAGCCGATGAACAGGCTGAAGCATGGCTGGAGAAACTAGACATCAATATCTAAACAGGACAGAAGTTCGAAGCAGCATGGCCAGTAGTATTTAAGACCCGATAAGAAACACTTCATAGCGTCTCTCTCATCAGTAATTAGTGTAGAGACGCGACTATCCCGGGCTAGGTTGGCCCGGCTCCCTAGCCATCCAAAGGCAAATGCCGGGATAGTATCTTGAACCCTTTCCCACCACATCACTACATCCTACAAACTCGCCCCGTCCTTCAGGTCCTAGGCCATGGTAGCAACAAGGAAATTCGTTCAGATGGAAGCAATGCCACAACACCCAGTGGGACCACCCATCTTCAGACTACCATTTGTTCCGGTTGTTGGAACTTTTTTAAAAAACAAAAAATTTAAAACCGCGAACATGGTAGAATCTGCTCAATCCAGATATTTGGATTCAAAACCACAGGATTTTTATAAAAAGGGGATTTATGATTTATTAAACAGATAGCAGAGAGTCAGAGATAATTATGGAAATTAATTTGTATGAATACTTTTTTTTTATAAAAGCAAAATAAATTTTAATTTTAAAGTTATTTATGACTTGACCTACAATATAAGGCAGTTGCATGTCAAATATGTTTTGGAAAATGAAACCGTTTTGTCAACCTAGTTATGCAACAACCTTACAAAACAAACCAATTAAAAGCACACTCAAGCATTTTTCAAACAATAATATAAAATAAATTATCGCAGGAAATAGGATTTGGATTACTCAGTGAGTTTCATAAACCAAAAAAGGGAAAAGCATGAAAACAATATGGATTTGATAAAGATAATAATAAATAAAGGTCTGAATAATAAAAAACCACTCACGAGAAATCTGTAGGTTATGGAATAAAGGTGAAAACTCAAACGGAAGAGGATGATGGAAAGAATAATCAGCATTGAATGGTACGATCTTTGCTTAATACTATTATTAGTTCATACGACTGATATAATAATAGAAGGAATATGCAGGCAGTTAAGAGTACACTGCGTCTAAACAATATTTATAAACAAAAAAAATCTTATGTTATTAAGATTTGCCGTTAAACTATAAAGCGTTCGATTCGAGTTGCCGAAAAATAATATCAACCAAAACCAGAATTCAATACAAACCGTGATTAGTTAAGATAAAAAAAATAAATGAAATCGAGAAGCAGAGTTAATACAGAAGTAATGATTGAAAATATTTAGCGTAATAGCGATGAAAAAAAATTAATCAAAAGGTGAGAATCGTCCGTGCTAAACGACGAGTAGAAAATTGTTAGTAACCATTTGGAGAATTAACGCGTTTGACGGCGAATTTACTTACACGGGGGCGTCGGTAACAGCTTTAGTTATTTGCCCAACGCAACTTTCTACGTTGTGATAGCTGTTGCCGGAGCGATATATCCACCAATCACGAGAATAAAAATAATACAAAGCAAAAAATTATAAACAAAATAGTATTGCACAATTAATTATGGAAAAAGTGATTATAACATAAGTACAAAGCAAAACAATTAAAAAAAGCGATCCTTTTCTGAATAATATCGGATTAGTGACGGCGACGAGGGGGCGTATGCGTATACTCACACGTTGCTCTCCTTGACGTTTTTCAATCCCTGGTTCATGTCCTCGGTGAGCTCCTTCCACACCGATATTCCGAGCTTCCGCTTCAGCTCGGAGCTGACCTTAATCTTACTGGCAAGTACCAATCGCAGCGTTGCGATTTCATCTTCGACCTGATCGAGCTCTCGTTTCCATTCGGCCTTTTGCTTCTCGATCTGTTCGTCCGTCAATCCCATGAGTTCCGGAGTCGCCTCTTCGCTAGGCGAAATAGGCGTACCATCTTCTGCTGAAATCAAAACGATATTTAATATAAAAATTAAACATTAATGCAATTATATATTCTCGATAATAAAAAGTCATAAAACGATCGATAACATAAGTCGTTGTATTATTAAAAAAAAACCATTAAAGTGTTTGTCATGTAAAAAATTATTATTAAACGACTGAACCTTTACGAGAGTCCTGCATGACGACGAACATAGAAACAAATTAAATTATTAAAAACTGGAAGTGAGCAGGAGTGTTCACGGCTGCGAAAGCTTATAAGAAATGTTGCACTGTATACAACGGTTACGCTCTTTATAACAAGAAATTGATAAGATAAATGTAGTTGCATGAAAAATGGCTATTTTTTTCTCAACGATCGTCGGAATGAAGTGCAAAATTGAGCGTGAAACGATAACGACCTCCGGAGAGACCGAGGAACTTCTTGTAGTTGTTCTGGCTGGACATCTTGATGAGGTAGGGCTTGGAGAAGTCTTGGAATGTGACTCGGACGTCGCGCATCTTCCTCTTGAAGATGCGGAGTCTTCGCTTCCTGTTGTCGGCGATGAACTCTGTCTCGACGCAGAGGAGGCTGTCGTCGTCGTCGCAGAGGTCCGAGTGGCCGACGGAGGCCGAGATGTGGCTGACGTCGGCCACGACCCATCCGGCCTCGGGCTCGTCCAGGCTCGGCGTGGCGTCCGAGTCCAGCCGGATGAAGTAGGGGTCCTCGATGTACTCGAGGCTCTGCGGCTCGTAGGCCTCATCCGTCAGCGAGTAGAGCGCGCTGTCGGCGCCGTCCGCCAACACGAAGGGGTCCCCGAGCGGCGCCTCCGCGCTGCCCATCGCATGGCGGCCGCTAACGGGACTCTGCCTCCGCTCTAGCGCAGCTCTACCTGCCCGTTGCTATGGCCGCCACCTGCGCGCCGGTTGCTAGGGCCCTCGTCCGACCCGCGAATTACCGCGACGAACAAAAAAAGAGGAGCCGAAAAGCCGACGAAACGCGTCCGACGAGCTCAACGTCCGCCGCCGAGACTATTCGTCGCTACATAAAAAAGCGAATCGCCGACAAAAATGCTTACGTGTTCTAGCACGACGCTGCTACAGCGGCACGATCGTCCAAACGCCGCACATACACACACACAATTACTTTCATTTCGTTTGAAACACTATAAATTTCCCCGAGCGACGATAAATCTTCAATGAATACCGATGGTACGCAGAAGAAATATTGGAACGCGTGCCGAGGGCGACGTTAGTTGGTTGAATATTTGAGAGGTCAAGAACCTTTAGACAATAACAACAGGCGGAGAATGTAATACCTGACGGATGAAAATGTTACATATACACTCGAAACTTGTGATTCGTTCGTCGTGTCGTGCTAAATCCACAGATTCTCAAGACGCATTGCAGAAAGACGTATCCGCAAGTCTCCCACAACATAATTGGCAGAACCTGCTTCACCATATGCTCGTCGCTTCTTCGGTCTATATCCCAACACGGGCGGAATCTGCTTTTTCTAATCTTGTCATGGATCGATGCCATCCGTAAGATCCTTCGCAAATATTTGCCTTGGATATTATCCTTGAAAATTATCTGTTCAATTCTTATTCGGCATCTAGGACTCGATCCTTTTTTTTACACGGTAGATACGTTCCACCAAACACCGTATAAAAAATGATAATTTCGAACCCGGATGCAAAGGTGGCCCAAGGGCACCTGCCTAAATTTTTATTTAATCTTAATTTATTTGTACTAATTTTTAGATAAATAAAAATGTGTCTTAACATTTAAAGCCAACGACGTAAAAAAATAATTTTATTTGTAAGTTTATTTGGGGGAAAAAAACCGCAGCAGGATTTTTTTTATGTTTGATCAAAATCTTTCTAATGTTTTATAAAAGCTTGATGTTTGACAGGAAACTGAAAATCTTACCGAGCAAAGTAAATGAAAACATCTAGTAAAAATATTATTAAATATGCAATATCTTTGTTTTAAATAAATTTTAAATATTCTTTTATTTTTTTCAAATGCATATTAAAATTTTACATCACTTTACGTGAAAAAGACAAAAAAAACAAATATTATATTTTTTTATTAGTTTATCCCGACGTTACAAGTATTTATTTTTTTAGCAAAATTCGAGAGCCCCCGCATCATATTGCCTTGCGGCCGAAGTGAACTTTTCTAAATGAAGTTCCATGAGATTCTGACTCGCCATTTATTTATTTAAAAAGATTATTTTTTGATTATTATGCATTTTGCAATATGTTAACATTGCCTGAAAGACCTATTAATGATGAGATCCCAGAGGCCCTTTAAATCTCGAGTGCCCCGGGACGGGGCCCCGAGGGCCCTCCGAGCCCTGTTATCTGGGTATATTTTATCCACTTTCGTGTATATACAAATCTGCAAATCCCGTTTTTAAGAGTATGGAATTTCGGTGCTATAGGAGGGTTGGCAGTAATTGATAATATTTATTTTTTATTTCTGGAATTCGTGTTAAAACATATAATTCGTGTAAAAATATAGTACTTGTCACTTTTATTGGACTGTGTAATTTCAAAACCGTGTAAAACGAATTTTTGTGGCCTTTCCATGTTGTTCTATGTCCTTCGCAAGTAGAATCAGTTCTAGACCTCTCAAACCGGTTTAATTGCGAATATTGAAACGGCTTTTTTCTACCCAAACCACCGTTTGCCTTTATCAACCGACGATGGTCTGCAGAAGGCGATGCTTTAATCCCAGACAAATGTGTTTAAAATATGTATTTTTTTTAAAGTGTTCCATGACACGGCAGTTCTTTAGAAATAATATCCAACAGGAAAATGAATAAGACTTTACCTTGAATGCAGAGGCACACTTCAATCGAAAGTCCATAGGTCTCGTTACTTGTTATAATTATATCTATTAATGGAGTGATTTTTATCTGTGCTGCAGCATACATGTGTACCATTATTATAGATCATTCACGATAATATAAGTTAACCTTAGATAATAGATTTATGAATAAAATATAAAATAAATATATTTTTCGATCGTGTATTAATTTTTCCTATTAAAGCGGTTGTGATATGAAAATGTTTGAGAAACATTGATTGATACGGCATCAGTTAACATGGTGACCATTAATTTAAACACAACAATAAATTACTATTTTTTTATGATAATTTTGTAAGCCGCATTCGGCACATCGTACCGGATGCGAGCGAGAAAAAACATCGCGCCAGTAGCTACATAAGCGAATATTGACGTTTTTATTTATTTTTTCGCAATTGTGGACCATAAAGGTCAATGATTATTTATAATATTTATTCTTTGGACTTTTTTAGACAAATACAAACAGTTTGTGACATGTAGGATTTATATTAAAAGAGTTATTCGAGAAAAATCACAATTTGGGGTCCCCAATAGACCCCCATCGGCACGGCTAGGTTAAATAAAAAAATATATAATTTATTTTTATATTTTTTTTCCTTATTAGTGACTTATGTAAGTGGAAAAAAAATACAATTTTTTAACTTATTGCGAATTTCCGGAACATTTGATAGTTAAATCATAATCGCAATATAATATACAGATTGCATTTAGATAATAAAACCAACGCTCATACAAAATTCTAAATATCTATCCAAAAAATCATGCTTATTTTATTAATATAAAATAAGTGACACACAATATTGTGTGTTGACATTAGATTACGTTCTGCGGCATATATAATATGGCTTCATTATCTGAGTAAGCTTAACTTACGTCTAATCATATCCTCCAGATTAGAATTATCCATAATTAAGGGTAATAACGCTCGGTAGACTCGGTAGAAAAACTAGTCTAGACTTTCTCTCAGAACAAATATTAATATCAATAAATATGAATCTTTACAATAAAACCACTCTTCCTCAATAAAATAAATAGCTTTCTTGTTGTATATAAGACATTATGTGATAACCTATCACAAAAAAAATATCCTAAATAAATAAAACCGATAAAATATATGCTATTCCATCGAATAGATAACCGGAATTCTTATTAGAATCGTACTGGAATTTAATATGAAGACAAAACTGTTCTAAGCAATATGCCAATTCATGAAATTGGCCATACACATTTATGCATTACATATTATTAATAGTAATAATAATAAAAGATCCGCACCGACAAGATGTATATCCACAAGTTCATTGCACCAACATAATTACACGATCATTCCTCTTACAAGGTTGGCACAACATTTTGCAATAATACTATTTTTAATTATATATGTATCTAATAATCGTTACATATTGTATGCGATGAATCAATTCTGAGATGCATAGCTTTTAATGTTAAACTGCATTAAAAATATATATAATAAATTAAATCTTGTGATGACCCTGTGATGCTGAGTGGAGTGAGTCATGCACATTTTTTTTACTCAACAGGTGAGACTGGCCATTCATTGGATTTGGAACATATTTGAATTTGCGCAAAATAATGTAATCCATATAGAAATTGTATATATTTACGTATCGATAAAAATCGTTAAAGGATGTGTGTTAAAAATATGGTAGGTAAATATGTTACTTATATTTATATGATATAAGACGGTTGGATGTTTCATAACAAAACGTAACTGTTGAATATAAGTGTAAAAATATATTTTATTTATTATTTATATAAATGTTATCTCTGTAATACTATTCAGACTGGTTTTTTTTTGACATTGATACTGCGATACTGTATTTAAAAAAAATATTTACACAATGATGCCAGACTATGAAAAAATGTGCAATATTAGTATTGACACAAAACAAATAGCAACGATTCGGTGTTGAACATTTCGTCATTTTGTATACAAACGAAGGCGTTTATGTCGATTTGAATAATGTTGTTAATGCGAAATGGCGGCGTCATCGGAACGAAGGCAATTTAAGCGTCAGCTCGGTTGGAGAAGGGTCCCCGGCGGGCACTCACCGGGGGAGAAGGCTCGCGGGCTGCTCTGATCGGCCATGGCGGCGCTGCTGTCGCGCTGTCACCACCACCCACTGCTGCCAACACAAACTCGTGCCGGGCGCAGTGCTGCCACACTAACCGCGATAATGTTGCTATCACATAATAATAAAAAAAATAAGAATACTGATACATTAATTAAATAATATATTATTACGTGAGTTTACTGCTGCTGCTGCAGCACTTAGTATTCTAACGAGATTAAGACGATTAATGATTATTGCACGACAGCTTTTACAGCTATTATACGAATTATTCCATATGATTACCAATCCCTTATTCTACAACGAATTGTCGATTTAAGAATCAATGCATTCCAGAATACACTGTTATTTAATGCTACAATATAGAATTTATGAATATTTGTCAGCTTTAAATGATCAGAAAAATCATTTAAAAAATTAAACGATAATCTGAAGTATGCATATACATATTTTGATGTAAAAAAATCATTCATTAATAAATAAAAGGAATTAATTAAGTATGCGTGTTCGCAAAACTCACGTAAAAGAGTAAGGTGAAATGTTATAAAATTCAGGAATTCATTTTATATAGTGTGTTTATTTGTATATTAATGGAATCTTGTAAAAAATATACACTATACTTTATATGAAATAATATTAAGCTAATAAGAGGCATAAGAGATAACATTTGACGTTGATTTTTACTTTATTATAATAAAATATTGATTGCTATATAGTTGATAATAGTATTATTTTATAATCATTACTTCAATTAAAACAATTATGCTTAATTGGTTACGTAAATATTTCATTTCACAGCACATATGTAATGAATGTATATTCTTTTATCACTTTTGATATATGTAACAATTCATGAATATTAAAAGAATAACTTTCGCGAGGATAAAATAATCGCCATTCAATTAACTGTATCCATAAATTATGTTCATGCTGTCACCGATCGTTATTCGTCCATGACGGGTTGTCACTATGACAGTCAGTGCTGCCAATCGTCACCACTACTAAAAGCCTCAATATAGGTAACATTTCTCAAAAACATTTTTTCCTAATAGTATTATTATTTTTATATTAATTTTTATATAAACTTTTTATTATTTTAAAATTAGGTACACACCCATTATTATCATTTAAAAATATTAGTGCCTAAAAATTAAGAGAAAATGGCAATTAAAAATAAATATTATAAATATTATAGATTTACCGGTAGATATCTATAATAAAGCGCATCCAATACTTTTGCAATATCACCAAGATTAATGATATATTCTGTCCTAACAAGATATATTGATATTGTAACGCGATATTGATAAATATCGCGTTCTCAGAATTAGATATTAACTAACATTTTATTAAGTTGTCATCTTGGTGCGGCTTATTTACTAGCTGGCAACACTTGTTCCGGCACAACAGGCGGTTTGACACATAGGTCGCGCGCGAAAGACGTTTGCGCGTGCCTAAACGACGCCACCATGTCGGACCCTAGCAGTAAAGAACAGACAGCAAACAAAACCCCAATGGTATATGTTTGCGGAGGTAAGGATTTCTACTTATTTCAAAAAATCCCCACAAATAATTTATAGGTTATTTTTTTGTATTAATATATTAAAATAATTGACAAATACTCGCTAACATGTGCTGGTATACATTAATTTTACATTATTTAATTATATTATTGAATTGGACTGAATATTATCAAATAATATATTATTAAACATTGTTATTGTAATGTAAATGATCTCGAAGTGATAGCCCATGTGGTCATTTATCTTCCCGATGCTTCTTAATTATAAACCTGATCTCTGAATCATAATGGAATACTAATTTTCTATTTATTTATTTTAGAATGTCACAGAGAGAACGAAATTAAACCAAAGGATCCCATCCGATGTCGAGAATGCGGCTACAGAATCATGTACAAAAAGCGCACCAAGCGTCGTATCCTTTTTAAATTATTTTATTACTGTATTATTTGTTCAATTATAACTACTTAGTTTTAGCTTTTTAATGCCGACCAGATATTTATCGGTCAATATATGTTTAGTGAGTGCTTAATGATCTTAATAATCGATCGATCATGCACTGACACATAATTATAAATCCGAAAATCTCAAAAAATGACAACTTCATTTTTTGAGATTTCCATACAACTTATGGTGTTAAATCGTACGATCTAAAATATTCCCTGTAACAGAGGATTAATTTTATGCGGAGTGTTACAAGTTGTGCTGTGCCGTAACTGAACTTACAGTCTTGATCACTATGAGGACGTATGGACGACTTATTATCCACAATCAAACCAGTTTCCTCTATTTTTAAAAAATTAATGACTCATTCAGACCTTTATTTCGACTGAAAGTCTATGAACTGCTCCAGAAGAACATTCCCCATTTTTATAATTAGCTTTTACAGTAATAATACGTTATTTTTTCTTGTAGCGGTCCATATTTACAAATAATAAGATTAAAAAATCTTTATTTATTTATTAACATCACTTTTTCCAATATTCGAAACTATTTTCGATGTAACGTTCAGCTCTTTCAGCAATTCTGTCCTTGGTTCCTTATCTCTGGGACTAGTGAGAAGTTGCATAGGGTTATGTCTGGTGAATGCGTTATCGAGGCATAATAACTGTTGTTTTTAGCCAAAAATTCTTTCCATATTCTAAATTAGCAGGTTAATCTTCCTGTTCCAATGACTTTAGACCCCTCTATCGGATGCTGCTGTTTATTTCTTTACACCGGGATATAAATGCTTTTTCATAAAAGGATCATTTTTTATCAAACCTTGTGCAGTAAGTCATGGTTTGACACCTTGGATGCGTTCTTAACCCTTAAAATAGGGTTTAAAGAGGTCATTTAAAACATTACGGTCCATAATCTTATTTTCGCATGATAACAGAACCAATAAAATTCTTGTATAATGTATTAAATTGAACGGATTCATATATTTTGTCATAAAGCATCTCGTTATGAATTTTATCACACTCTACTTGCACTGCAGATTAAAAACCATGGTCACGTTTACATATATCGATGTATTAAAACGGGGTTTTTCAATGGAGTTCAGGTAGTTCAGGAGTTCAGGAGATCGATGGTAGTTTGAAAAGGGTCTATTGGGGTCGGTGTTAAATTTTTTATTTTTAATTATTAGATAATAGTAACTGTTTTACTTTGTATTATTATATAATATAGATTTGCATAGGGCGATTCTTTTAATGTTTGATGCTTTCTGTCGTTTAGAGCAGTGCTTCCCAATTACTTTCATGAAAGAATTAATTCCCGCCCCCCGCTCAAAAAAAAATATTTTATAGTTATATTAAGATTATTTGCCAATAATTATTACAATTATAATACACATATTTATATTCAGCACAAAATCGTTTTAAAACCTTTCCGCGAGATAGCCAACGTACTTCACTATGATACAGTAAAACTCCATGCACTGAATACATCTCTTTGCACAAAATGCTAAATAATCTTGTTTCTAATTTTCCCCAAAATTAATGATTATATTATTTTTTTCTTTTATTTATTTATTTGACTATGATCGGTAGATGGTATAACATAAAGATTCCAAAGCCCCATTCACCCATATAATGATTCGATGAAGGTTCTAAAGATGCAAGGAGACACTAATATCCCTTCAGTGTCAAATCACGACACTGGTTAATTTTTAATATTATTTCAGTTGGATTGAAATTTATGTTGTTTGTTTTATAATTATGTATTCAACGAAGGATAGAAGGCTTAAATAAATAAATTCCAACGCGCCAAAATACCTACATAAATATTTTTAGGGTTGGGTAATGAGTCACTTCCTCTAACATACCCCCTGGCCATTGTTTTAAAGAATCCCCTTAATCTATAAGTTTCGTCTAACTTACCTCAGTCGCGATTAACTTACATTATCGAAATAATATCTATGTTACCTATTCCATAATCACTGGTTATGGATTTTAGGTAACATATAAAATTATATTTGTATAATTTATAAGTTTTTCTATAAAATAATAATTCTATTGTTTATAATAAGTGTTAAATTCATATATAATACAAAAAAATATTGTTAGCTTTTTTATTTTTTACTTCTGAAAAAAAAGATAAATTGTCGAAAGATTTTTTTTATCTTAAACAGCACCGTATAATACATTAGCTTCTGTATTCGCCGTATGCGATTTCTTTCCATTACTGATTTTGTAAAAATACAGAAAAGGACGATATTTTGTAAATATTGGAGAGATAAATTTAATCTAATTTTGACTAGCATAAAGGGGGCATAAAAAATAAATTAAGCGCATTTTTTCATCAATTTCGTATTTTTCTTATTAATTTGTATCGTCCTTATTAGGACGTAAGGAGTCAACAAGTCTACAACATTTATATAATAAATAATAAATAAATTGGTAAACATATAATAGCGACATATGATTATATATAATATATATGGAAAATACTATTGTCATAGCATGTCTTTCATTAAATGATTCACTGGAGCTTTAATATGCAATGCTTGTGTGTATTGAGCTTTCTTCCGAATGAAAAATATTATGACTAATATTTTAAATTTAATTATTTATATTTTCAACCGAAGAGAGTTTTTAGCGCAACTATAGTATCTTCGAAACTTATAAAAACTCATTAGAGCTTTTATATTTCGAGACATCCTGTATGCCAAATATCCACTACAGAAATAACGGTCGTTGTCTGTGTCAACATCGATGGAAGTTTGTCACAAAATTTTCTATTTGCTCTCGTCTAACAATCCCGTGACTTGATACATACGTAATCCACTTTCATTTCCCATCTACCAACACACTGGCAAATATGCGTACGTGTGTACACACATTATGTACACGTAGATGTACACATTTAAACGTATTACGTGACAAAAATTGACGTGTGCTACACTTAACACTGAATCGTATTTATTCTGCACAAATTACCGTCTAGTTTGCATTGCATTACGCGTCCTTTCGTATTCGTCATTCGTCATGAGAAGTTTGGGGTGACCATAGGTTAATTTTTTTAAGAAATTAAACCGATACATTTTTTAAATTATTTCGCAACCCATTTCCAATAACGTCCAACAAATTTAGGTCGCGTCCACAATCAGACGGAATAAATCGCCGCCTCGAATAAAATAAATAGAGAAGGGCCTTCCTACTTCTTTTTCATCCGAAAAGTTCCAATAATGTTGATATAAAATCAATATTGCGATATAATGTCACAATATGAAGTCTCTCAGTCGTATTAATGAAATCTTCGAAGCCGGATTGGGTTTACTCAATGCCAGAATAATCTTATTGTAACGTTATTGCATATGTTCCGATTTTTTTCTAATTTTGCTGACTGTCCTTCCTCCTTGTACTGTCATCAGCGTTATTGTTCACGATAAAGACAAATGTACCACAAATCTTATTTTGTACATTCAATATAAATACGATACTTTAACGAATAAATAAAAACTATATCAGGAAATAGTTTATGATTTAAAATATACTTAATTTAATTAATATTTTAATTTAAATTCACCCTGGTTTTTGATTTTTCTCGAATAACCCTTACTAACTTAACTCCTACACGTCACAAACTTTTTGAATTTATCTAAAAAAGTCTAAAGAATAAATATTATAAATATCATTGACCTTAATAGTCCGCAATTGCGAAAAAACACCAATATTCGCTTTTGTTGCCACGGGTGCGATGTTATTTCTCGCTCGCATCCAGTTGGTTATTCCAGCGTGCACGTGTTTGTATGATTTTTGCGTCATATTGATAAGTTAAACTATCTAAAACATCCACCAAATTTTGAAGCATGTCATGAATACCTATTTTTTTAAAAAAAATCCATTTTTGTTAAAAATAGTCTTGATATTAATGAAAAGTCTTCAATATCTTGACATCAAATGATTGAGGTCTATTTTCCATAGTAAATGGACCCTCTTCGGACCACGCGGTTGGTTTCAGGCCGCTGTGACTATACTTATTGTCAATAATAATAAAAATATCTAAAATAACTAATTTTCCCTATAAAGGGTTAATAAAAAAAGATAGAGTTTTCTAAGCTTATGTTTCATTTCCATCTTTTAGAAAATCTTTGACAATAGTGGTTTTAAAATTTTGGCTTGCGAATTATTATATAATATATTAAGTATTGTTATTTACTTTCTCACTCACCTGACAGTTAAATATGTATTAATCAAATAATTCTTGTTGAAATTACTGTCATCACAAACATTGGCTAACTTTCTTTATATTAATATATAAATCCTATTAAAAATGTTATGGATTTACTTGTTATAATGATTTCGAAGACAAATCCAAGGGCGCCTCGGTCATATATACTCCGGAGCTGCAGCACCCCCAAGCAAATTGAGGAAAAATATATTATTATGTGTCTATGGATTGTGTATTATATATACGAAAATATAATTAGTATTTATATTATTAACGTGGGTAGTGTTACTTCGCGCGATGTAGTGCAAGAGCGCTGTCTGCTTGTCAGCGCTATCAGCGTCGGATATTGGACGGCTGCGGGCCGGTAGCGAAGTGCGAGGGGGGTCTCGCCGCTAAGCACTGTGTCGCGCTGCGACTCGGTGAAGTCATACTGACTCACAGCTTCTTAGAGCCACGTGTGCTTATTTTATTATTAGTAAAATTACTTTGTATTTTTACGTCACTTTAACTTTAACATTTGAGCAAAATATATTTTTTTAATTGAAATATTCCACAGCACTCCCAATTATGTAACCCACGAGCCGCCACTGAATATCCCACGTCGAATTACTGATACTTTGCAAAATAAATATTATATTATGCTACTTATTAATTTTTATATTTTTTTAATATATTTATAAACAATAAAAAATCATATAATAATAGAGAATGTTTGTTTATCAATTTTATATACCGCATATATTATATTATGGTTCATTGAAAATATGTAAAATTCATCTAAATGTTTGCATAATATGCCAAAATATTATCTTATGATCAATTAATCAACAAATTAAAATATGGGTACAGTAACGTTTTCGATCATATATTTTAAATATAATTATATATGTATTTTTTAATAAAAACGTAAATATACAAAAAAAAAAAACAATTGATTCACTCAGTGAAAATAAAAATAATTCATTACTAGTTTCCGAGATTTGTGTGCATGGTTAGTAATATAATCACTTCTATAGTCGAGGTCACCTCTTTCCATATACATACTAACTATATATAATCGAAATTATTGGATTTCCGCTATTGCTTTCGTACATCTCGGAAAATAATAGACGTAAAAAATATTAAATGGCAATACATAAAACAAAATTGCTTTTTAAAATCGAAACTTCTTCGTCGAATAACAGCGGTCGACATGTTCAGAGACAATTCCCCAACAAATCAATGTCTAAATAATTAATCCGAACCAAGGGTTAGTATAATTAAATAAAAAGACCTCCCCCGATATCCCTCCCCCCCCACCCGTCCAACTACTGTCTGGAGTTTTGGAAACTTATTAAACTCGCGCCCAAGACCCACGCGGCGCTGCCAACTTTTTGCATTAATTAAGTTGGCGAATTATTTTCAATGGCGGGAAACCCATTTTTTGCCATTGGCAACACTGGCCGGACCCGGCGAATTATGCCGTCGAAATTAATAGCAGTTGTTTCGACACCGAAATGTAATTGTTCGGTTGATAAATTGCAACCGTCGGATTTAACCGCGAAAATAAAAAGGCAAACAAACGCAGGGTGTTTTCGCATCGATATTTTCCCGCGGAGATATTTCTTTGCGGATATGAGCGTCGATGTATTATGCAGGAGGCTCGTTGCCCCTGCTCACGAATGAATATCAAGAATTCGACCATAGCTTCAATAATGCATAGAGAATTCTCGAATTTCTAGATCGGTGAATATACAATGGGAGAGGAGAGAACAAGGCGATGAACGCATTTGTTTTATTTATATCTATCTAATGAATCAAAATGTCATCAATAATTTAATGAAAATTCTCATAAAATCAGATAACTTTTTTATTTTTAAACACAAGTTGTTTTTATTAACTTTAAGCGATTTCCTCAAGGCTTTTGATACAGAAAGATATAAGAAAAAACTGAACATTGTATAGAGTGTGGCAGTTGAACTTCAAAATTCTTTATCTTGACAATAAAAAATGTTATATCACTCATAATTCTTAACTTGTAAAAATTAAAAAAAAACTATTTTATTATATGAAAGCTGGAATAATACTGTACTTTATGACTACAGAAATGCGAGCCTCTGGAAGAGAGCTCATTATAACGTCTCACGACACGCTACGACCGAGCGCGTAAATATTTGTCAGAATAAAATATAATATCTCAACTAATTCGTATTTCTCTTTTTTGACTAGTGTTAAGGATCGTGACCGCCGTTTCATCCTGGTCCAGCTAATAATCGATTCCTTTACAATTATTCAGTAGTTATTCAATGAAGCATTATTCTTTAGGTCATTATTTTATTGTAATGCTTGATTTATTTATAAAATTTAAATCTACTTAACACATTATTAAAAATTTCAGTAAAAATCCTAGTAACATTACTAGCAATCGATCTAAAATTACATGTAGTCTTTGCCACAGTTTTGACCCAGATGTTCATTTTTAAAATGCATGATTTTAGACTTTAATTTATCAGTAATGCCTGAAAAAAAAATCCTAATTTTACTTCAATTATTAAACGGTATCGTATCATTTCGCCTTATTATGATTCAAGGGAGATTCAAATAAGATAATGTGTGAGCTAAAAATTGATAATAAATATAATGAGTGTTCAGTATGATCAATTCTATCATCCCATATATAATGTCGTGTTTCAAGTTTGTTAAAAATTTCTAACACGTTTTTTTCACAGTTCTATAAAAATCACAAAGCAAAGACAGCATCACTCATCACTATTGATTTATTGCTTTAATAGTCTTAAAATGAAAACGGACATTTTATTTCAATTCGTCGGCTGATTTCTTTAGGTATAGCATACAAAAATATCACAGTGTTATTGATTTAGATAAAACAATATTTATACATTTTATTAAATTGTAATTGTAAAGCCAAAAAACGACATTAAATAGATTGAGTTTTTTAACCAATATTTGACCGAATTTTACTTTTTCAAAATGTATGATAATTTTAATTAAACATATGTAACAAAACAAGAGATATTTTTCGTGTTTTACATGAGTTTTTTTTACAAAAATTTAAATTTGGAACAATGGGCATAAACTTATTGACAGAATATTTCAATACAATTATGAATATAACGAATCTATAATAATCTTATTTTTAAAAAATTAATGCTCATTCTCACGAAGTTGAAAAATAACAGCACAAGACATTCCTTGGGCTTATCAGCTATTGACTGATGCAATCTTATTTTTTATTCGTCAATAGACAAAATCTTCCAATATTAGAACACTGGGGAAAGGTTAATTAAATTAAAGATTTTTCTTTAATAAATAATATTTGATTTATGCGACAAATCATCTCGTATGTATATACCATTCATTTATCCGGAATTAATATGTCTATTAGTTAATAAAGATTTCAACATACAACTTTCTGACTAATTACTATAAACCACTAGATTCAGAGAAGGAATATTTGTAGATGTAGTTGATTAAATTAATGCCTTTTTCATTTTTAAAAACACACATTAAAAACGAACACCACTTATGAGATAACTTGATATAGATATAGGAATACTACGTATTAAATATAAAATCAAGGGTTTAATAATTGCATTAAAAAATATACCTATGAAAAGCTGGTAGTCAATGACTCTTAACTACCCGTTGCCAATAAACGTATGGAAAAATAACCAAATGTATTTCTGGTGCTATTCAATATCTATAGTATAGTAAACGAAAATGTATACACAGTTTAGATTATTATAATTTTTTTTATTTATAATAAATATTTAAACTGCAAATAAATCAACATTGAATGTATAATTATTCCTACAACCGCAGATGTTTAAAATTATTACCGTTCTGGTCAATACACTGCTGATAACGGTGGGCTATTGATCCACAAACTTCAACAAGCATTTCATTTCGTGGCTTTTAATTCTTTCAGTGTCGTTGGTTTTCAGGCGTAGACTTTATCTTTAATGGTATCTCCACAAGAAAAAGTCCAGTGGTGTGCGATCTAGCTACGGCTAGTTTTGTTGGAAAGATTCTCATCAAGATATACTCTTATATCACGATGATAGTGGGTAGGTGCTTTTTTTGGGGCCACTTGTATTTACATCATTAGCAGCTGGATCAGTGGGATAAACCATAATTTTTATTATCCAAAACAGCTTTTTATGTTGTGGACCGTTACAAATAAAAGATAACAATTACGATATAACATCAGTAAGAATTTATTCATTAAAAACAAATTAAGCCAACCAGGGTAATAAATAAATAAATTCTTAAATGGTGTTCATTTTGCAGTAAATACTAAATATTAAACAATTGCCAAAAAAAATCCGCAATATCTAAACACACTCCTTGTAAATGAGCCATAAAATATATAAAATAAATGGTTTTGTGTTTACTTGCCGCATTTTCAGTAAAATCCTATCAAGATCTGATTATATTTTATTGCTACAATTATTAAGTATCTAACCAAGAAAAAATATTAAAAAAAAACAAAACGATGTAAAAGTTACAGCCGATCAAACGCGTATGTCGGCTATCGTGTAATATGCGCGCCCCGGACATGACGTGGAACCCACGACTCCCGTAGGCAATGAGTTTAAATTTATTATAATCATGATAATTTTTTTAATATAATTGCAGAGATAAAAATAAACATAGGTTTTATTGAAAAATATTTATTTTTATATTAAATAAAATAATTTTATCGAATAATCTATAAAAAAATTCTGCAGTTAGTGATTCTATATTAGGAAAAATCATTAAATTATCCGCATGATAGATCTATATGCGCACAAAATACATGAATTCAACGTGTCATTATAAATGATTGAATTATCGTACTGTTTGCGCAATGAAATTTAATGTAGAAATTTATTTCAGAATAATGACATTACCGTGGGCATTGTGTCAAATAAAACTTTTACGGCTGCCACGTAAAATTTATTGAAATGGACGTTTTTTTCGTATTATTGTGTACGTTTGCGATTTAATTTTGTAGCTTAATCCGCCTACTCGCTAATGCCAGAATGAAAATTTGCGAAATTATATTATATATTATAACGCGCGACGTTCTCTCGATAATTTCGAAATTTACCACGCTTGTTAAATGGGTATGTAGTCTATTGTGGCCATAACAAAGACTTATTCGGCCAGGTTGTAATGCAAATCCTCCGCGAAGTTGGCGAGGAGCCCTGAACACCTGAAACTGTAGCGGGAAGGGATCGGTTGGCTCTAATTGCATTACACTCGACCGGATCCATGGAAGACTCGCGGCGGAATAATATTGAATCGCGATTTTTAATAATGGTGCAAAATTTTCAGATTCACAGCCACATTCGTATCCGTTTCAATTTGTTCGGAGATAATAAGCACACACAGTCGGTACACGTAATAATGCGGCAGTATTTCAGCAAGCTTTCATATTGAATTCATTCACTTTTCAGCGCAAACAATGAAGCGTCGCCTCCACATCGTTAGCGATGATCAAGTTATACCCGGACACGTTTCTAAAACAATGGGCAAATATTCAATTTACACCGAGACCGTTCAGCATTTACATTGAAAAATCGAGAAATCAATACTGGCAGACAACAGTACATAAAAAAATAATAGGTATACCGAAATTTGTATACCCCCGCAATCATAAGATAAAATAGTCATTGCCAATATTTTTTTCTTGAAATTGCGCTAAAAAAACTATATGGAATTTATATACACAGTAAAAAATATAACGTACATATATACAAATAATAGAATAAAAGTGGGTTAAAATATATTTTTTCGTGTTATATACATACCTATATATTTATTTTTAATGGTTCTCGATATTACTATTTTTTGCGGTTTCATTCGCTTATTGTTATGCTATAAAGCTAATGTATAAATATCGAAAAAGATTTTTTTTTATTAAGAATGATGAGTTTTCTTTGTATCTAAAATAAAAAATGTTTTTTTTATTACTTTCTAATGGTACTGCACCTCTTCGGAGGTATATAGTCGAATTAATATTTTTAATATTAACATTTCATAAAACAATTTTTTAAATGATATATTAATTATATTTAAAATATTATTATAAAATTATACCATTATTTTTTTTTTAAAGTATTTTCCCATTTGTTATTTGCTCATAAATAATTGCAAATAATTGGAATGAAAAATTGTTAATAACTCAGCCGTTGGGCAAATACCTCACTGAAATCAAATGAAGGTAAACTGCGATGATAATGGAGATATCTCTAAACTTTGATAGTGCTATAGATGGTTTCATAGAAGTATAGAAGTTTAAGACTTGTGAAAGTGGGTAAAAGGACAAATCAAAATCAGGAAGACCTCGTAAAATTAATGATGAATTTTCTCCAACACTTCTAGGACAACGAATAACGATATTTTTTTCTTTACTGCTCAGATATGAAACCTATCCGTTTCTTAGAAGGATTATTACTGAGAATGAATAGTGGATTCTCTACATCAATTTACGGAAAAAAACAATGACCTATCAAACCAGGCACCTGTACCTACTCATGATTCATCAGTGACTAATAAGGGTTCTTATTTTGTATTTATTAGGATGCTTAGGGAATAATTCACTACAAATTACTCTAAAACGAGGCCAAACTGGTACAGCTGAGTTGTATTGGGCCAATTATTAAGATTAAATAAAGAACTGCTTAAAAAGGATCAGTTTAAAGAAACAATTAAAGATAAATTCTCCAGAATGATATTTGAAGACCACATGCGGCAAGAATTAAGCAGGATAATATAATCGGGCTAGATTTAGAAGTCCTGCAACATCTACCATAGTAATTATTACCTTTTTAAATCGATGAAACATTTGCCAAAGCAAATAATAAAAAATATACAAATATATAACAAATCAAAAGTTACCTGCAGTCGTATTTTAAAAAAAAAACCACCAGAATTTTTCAAAAGACATTAAAAAACCATCTATTCTGCGGAGAAAGGTCATAATAAACAACCAATTTCCGGACCCAAAATAACACTGAAATCTTATATATTTTCCAAATTTACGGTATTGATGCTCTACGTTTTCCGGAAGAGAAAACGTCGCGTCTACGATTTTTCTTTAGGAAATATAGTTTGCTCTTTTTAATGCTTTATTTGGCAAATTTCCGTTCTTTTCGTTGCCGTTCTACTAAAACTAATTCTTAGTTGAAGTCTTGATCAATTTCTTGTTGAGTTTAATATGTATTTTTACAATTTTATAGATTTACAGGTTTATTCTAATTTGAAAGCTTGTCCAAAACCGATTAATTTTTATATGTTGTTCTTAGCTCGTGAATATCTGGATAATAATATTTTATTTTTTTATATCTCCTTGGTAATTTGATGTCTAGTTTCTTTGCCAACAGCATACGGAGGGTCTTAATAACTTGCAGGATTACATTTCTATTAGCAGAAAGATCCCGTTAGGTATACAATGGCAACTATTTTTTAAAAAAAAAATATTATTTATCAATACATAAATATTTTATGACAAAAGTTCCGCCAATTTTCCTTTCATTCGCATCTCCCGTAGTATGAATCTTTTGCATTTGCGCCTTCGTCAGCAACCAAGACTATGTAACCGCTTTAAATATTTTCTCTTTCATTTTACAGAATATCTTTTATGTCACGCGTCACGCCATTTCAGTCAGGCGACATTAATTCGGAATGCCTTATCTGAATCGCTTGTGTCTTTGCTGTCAAAAAAATACGAATCTAATTATTAAAATTTATTTTTTTCAATAGTGTATGTCTACCTGGCTTTAAGCTTATTTTATTTAGGCTTCCTACAATGACTGTTGTCCTTTGACTCATTGGAATTTCATTGCAGGTTCATTCATATTGATTTAAATAAGAATGATAAAATTAACTTTGTATCAGAGCATAGTATTATTATTGTTTCAACTAGTTGAAAACTATTATATGCATTGCATCCAAAACATGGAGCCGGTAAATCTGATAGTTGAATACAGCAACCGGTGTATGTGCATACACACGTTACCAAGTTAACGAATATGTCTCGGGGAAACTGTGTCGGGCAACGATGATAAGGGTTACGATCACGTGATACCAGAGCGAAATACCAGCTTTTGCTCCTTAGTCAAATTAACCGACTGTAATCTTGTCGTTTTGGGGTTCAGTTAAATCTACAAGAGTCTCTTAGGGCACGGAGCCCGATTCGATGCTAATGCTAGCTACTTAGCAGAGTAAACAGCTATCGTGTCGTTGGCAAAACTTCGATATCGCTCCGAGCACTAATCGCGAAATGTTAGACGCCGCGATCGAGTTTCGCAAATTTGTCGCGGTAGAGTTTCTTAGAATTTTTCTCTGGAGATTTTCCAGCGTCGCGAGTTACGATACTTGGCGACGACTTTTAAATACAACGCGTTATCGTGTATTATATTTAATGGTAAATAAGTAGCGATACTATGTAACATGCTTTGATTTATGTGAAATTTAACTATTAAAAAAAAAACTGAAAAAATGCTCAATCAAAAATTATTTACTATCTGTTTTCAATATTAGCATTTTTTATAACAGTATACTAATCGAATACTGAAATATAAAATAACTCTTTTTTCCATGATAATGGAATCCAAGGTGTATCCATCAGAACGACATTTGCGGAGTTGCATTCTGATGCAGTTTCACATGAAAAAAATGCTATGAAGCCACGAGAAATATTTGTGCTATTTATGGTGACATTAGATGTGAAAAAATTCTAACATTAGCTTAATAAAAATAATTCTGAAACCATTGATTTGAAAAATGAACCTGAAAGATTATGGTGCAGTCACGTGAACTGGAAGTGGCTGTAAAAACTGAAATCGAAACAAAGCTAACGATGATCATCGGTGAATTATTTAATAAGATCGACGTATTGTGATCGTCTACTACTCAGTTGGATAAAAATATAGGAAAACTTGAAAGACAAGGTCTTTGGGTCCTGCACGATTTTTCTAACTTTAACGGGAAGGAACGTCTCAACATATGCAGATTATTTAAAGAAAAGTATCAATACAATTCGAAATGTAATTACTGGAAATGAGACTATGAGCTCTACCCATATGTTATTAAAAAAAAATAGTGGTCAACCCTTGAATACACACCAAATCGCACATCTAAAACGACTTCGGTTGGGACCCTTTATTGTATCCACTATATTCACCACATCTAGCACATTCGGATTACTCTCTGTTTCGGTCGATGGAATATATTTTGATAGACAAAAAAACTTAAAACTACGATTATGGTAGAATAGAAACTTTCTAGGTATTTAATTAAAAAAAAAAGATTTATGATATCATAAATATATAATAGCAAAAATTTTAAGATAATATTAGAAATTGCTTGTTTTAATAAATAGTTAAAAATTTGAGACTGAGTTTCATTGATAAAATAGGGCATAAATTTCCCCTAATACAATCTTTAAATAAAAAATAAAAATATATTGGATCTTTACCTTTCTGTTGAAAAAAACAATTTTGCTTTTAGAATGTAATAAAATGCAGCAATGTATTAATAACTTTAAATGTTGTTTTTGAGTCTTCTATAAATAAAACAACCATTTGCAAGTGATGCAGATATTTCCAAGAAGGCTTTGAATACGTTGAAGATGACGAACACCATGAACGCACTTAAACAATCGATGAGTTCGTCAAAAAAATAAAGAAAATGATTATGACAATCCCTAAATCATTATCGTAGAGGTTGAAAACTCATTATTCTTGGTCCATGTATCCCAGGATGTGATGCTAGGGCACTTTTTCTATTTTTTACATCAAAAGTTATAGTCTAATAATATTTATGTGAATTGTTATTATTTATGGGGATTAAGAGATAATGAATTAGACGAAAGGATTAAAAGAGTGGGAGCAGGTAAGGGTTTTAAGCAGATAATTAACTTTTTTTACTTTAGTTTTTCCAAGTGATATGTTGATATATCAAATATAATCCTAAGGTTTTTTCATAGTAAAAGTGTATTAAAAAAATAATAACAATCTTACTATATCATTGTGTATTTGTTTGTAATGCTTTGACGGTGAGACATGTGGAAATAATTTTTCCAAGATTTTTTTAATCCTTAACAAAGGAAGGACAAATGGAAATACTCATAAGGTGTTGAATAAGTCAATGATGATCCAGAACGACTCCAACAGAACATAACTGTAATGAAACATGTGTAAACGGATATGAGGTCAAAACTAAGATCCTAAAAATCCAGTTCAATAGTATGAAAAGGTTGTAATAACTATTTGTTTTAATTTCAATAACATAGTGTACTATAAGTATAATAGTTGTATAGTAAATAAAGAGTACTGCTTAGATATTTTTCACCGTTAACTTGAAGTAATCTCAAGAAAATACCCAGATCGTCGAAATTAGCCGCTTCCAAGACTTCACGATGATGTCTTGGTTGACGAAAAAACATGAAAAACGAAATATATTCAGCGTTCGCTGGCACATGTGATTAATAAATACTTATTTATCCTAAATAAGTTTTTGACTGTATTGAAAGGTGTATGCAGATTCATTGAATTGTGGTAGGCTGTACATGCTGTACATATGAAATTTACTTGTAATACAATATCTGTATTAAACCCATACAATTCATATTCCGGGTTTATCAAAATACATAATTAATTTGCACGATTCAGAGGAGTAACGATGAGCTTGTTTAGTAGAACGATCGTTTGGAGCGTTCACGTGTCTTCGCTCAGACGCCATCGCTCGCGATCCCTGATAAAAGCTCGAGTATAAAGCAGATACTGTGCTCACACGACTCAACCAAACTTGGTCGCATATAAAAATCAATCAAATCGCACAAAGGATCGCAGCGAGAACTCAATCGGCATCGAGACGAATTTCATACGTGGAACAATATGCGGATCGCTTTATTCCATTTACCAATTTTCATACATTGATATGCAAATAGTGTGACTTTTCCATCAGGAAATGTTTACCCCGTGCGTACGTTGCGCGTCTTTTCTGGCAAGACAAACATTTGTATTATTCCCCGTCTCCCGGTGACAAAGGAGCCCCGAGGACGTATGCCTCTCCCGCTCCTACCAAATTATGGAAACGATCTTCTTAAATTTAACATGAGCAATATTTTTTTCTTTCATATTGTGCCCGCTGTGTTGCGCCGTGCTATGCTGCGTTGCTAGGGATACGAACGATACAAGCAGATTATTTATTTTCCACATTCTTTTACATTTCCCGTTTGGCTCGCGCACGACTCCGCTCCTCCATTACTCTGAATCAAGACTTATTGAAGCCATATATATCCTTTTGGATTTTTAGTGTGGGGAATATAATAAATCAAATTTATTGCAAACAATTTAAAATTAATAAGGATTGATTAATTACCGTATTAGAAATCCTGTTCAATTAAAGCAATATCTTATTTTATAACCGAAGTTATGGAGAATTCTTGAATTTAATTGCATAAATTTTATTTACTGACAATATATTTATTATGACCCAAAACTTTTATTATTATAACATATTTATACTGAAGAAATTCCACTAAAGAATTTCATACATATGATTTATCCTCATATTATCCTACTACAAAGTTAAAAAATAATATAAATTGCCTTTATTAAACAAAAATGAAATAAATTAAATTAAATAATTATCTTAATATAATTGTCTTCGTAGTAACTTTATACGCGATCGCGAAAGAAAAGTGTATTGTGCATCTAACTCGCGGGCCCGGTTGATATAAATTTATCCCCCCGCTCGCCTACCCTCCTCCGTCCGGTAGCACCATATCCATCATAGCCGCGGGCAAACCAGCTACCAGATAAGTCGATCCAAACAATTACCCACAATAAACGCTCTTATCTATGCCTCAATTTATATCGCTATTCAACTTGTGTCATATTAATTACTTTAGATATTTTGATCGCCTTTCAACACAGCTCGCCGTTGAATAGCGAGGTGTCATAAACCTTTTTTCTACGTCGAGATTCCTCTTGGCCACTCTCTCGTGGCCACCCTATATAATTATGCTACAAATAACACAGAGATTCAGAATATCTATTTAACACCTCACAACTATTTAACCCCTACGGGAAGTAGCCGCCAAGTTGAACTTATCGGAAATGATAAATACCTAACAAAATAGTGCACCCCTGAAAAATATATACACGTACGTGTACACACATCCCACGTGCATAAATAAATCTAAATTTCTCACCACAGAGATGGTATACCCTGAGAAGGAAAACCCTAATCTGTTGACCAATAATTGGTTTAGTCTTGATACTTTCAATCCTCTTCCTTCTTTCTAGGGAACCCATCTCTGAGGAGGACTTTTCCATGATGAAACGATTGGTATCGCGCCACAGGGCTAATAATCACTTGCGACCGGCTACTTGAGACTCGTTTTGGGCAGATGTGTATATCTAAATAGGTGTGTTTTTTGTCGCTCGCTACTTGCCACAGATAACACCTTAGAGAAGAGAACAAACGAATACCGAGACAAACCCCCTCCTACTTGCCTGGACACAGTCGAGGGGGTAAAATCCGATACCAACATGGTAGAAGGTGTACAATCCAGCAGTGGTCGAGAGAACAAATCTCTTTACAAAAAACCGCATACCAAGACGGCTTGGGTCCCCGTGGTATGGACACGAAAGGGGAGCCTCACGTCACGTGTGAGACTCAGGTTCCTTTGGCCTCGAATGCCATTCGAGAGTTTGGTAAGGCCCATGCCTTCAGCGTGTGAGAGGCTTGTGGCAGGCAAATGATGATGATGATAATAAAATATATAATAAACATTTTACGATGTATATCTATCTAGCTTACACAAATACAAATTCAATTTAAACGCAAGAAATAAAATGCAATATCGTAATACAAGCTTTTTTTAATTTTTCTATAATATTCTTATATTATAATAATTAAATTTTAATTATTTTAGCTATTTAGGCTTAAATATTATTTTGCTTGGGGTTGATCTATATGTAGTGAACCATAATTTTTATAATTAAATTCAAAAAAATCCCATTCTTTTTCATTATCATTTTCATTTCAGTGTTCATTTTTTTCAATAAAGAAATATTTTTTATAGAATACTTTAATGCTTAAATATGTATGACGATTCGGAACACATATTCGATGCATCATCTTTTATTACCACAGAAACTCTAAAATAATAACTAAAAAGATTTACTACTTGATAACTGGAGATGAACAATTGAATTAAGTGAATCCTAGGGGAAGCTATTAAAATTCTAGATTTTTTAACTAATCAATATGACCTGTAAATGACAATGCTCTCAGTGATGTCTCGCCGCAGACCGATCCCTCGGAGCACGTGTCATTTGCACGTTTCACTCGCACTCGGCACATCGTACCGAATATGAGCAAGAAAAAACATCGCGAGCGTTGCAACAACGGCAATTGTTGTTTTTATTTATTTTCGCAATTAAGGGCAAAGATTATGTTCAATATTTATTCTTTAGAAGTTTTTAGACAAATACAAAAATTTTATGTAGGATTTATAATAAAAAAATCAAGAACCTGGGGTATTCAATATACCTCATCGTCACGGCTAGGTTTGAACGTTGGCATAAAGTTTGATAAAAGAATTACTCTCCTTATTTTGTATATTCCATCTATTGTTGGTATTCTGACAAGGTCTATGGACCAGCCTAAACGATTTTTTTTATAAAAATAAATATTATTCATACTTGTGATTATTATTAGTTTTTGAATAATTATATAAATAATACAATTTAATTAAAATACGTCATATAACTAATACGTTTATATAAACTCACCCCTAAACAACCAAAATATATTTACTTATGATTTTTTACGTCCAATGCAAATATGAAAGTTGTATATATAATGAATATGAATTTAATTAGCAGTACACAACCGCTATTTCCATATTGAATATCCCTCTTCTATACAAATACATACGTTCATTGAATTTTCCGCGAGAGCAAATATACAGCAGCTCCGTCAATGCAATGCGAAAAATAATATATTAGTTTTGATACGTGTAAAGATTTTTCAATATTCAATCGGCCGGCAAAACGATTCAGATGCAATAACATAATTTCCCGATGGACCATTTGAACACGAAGTGCATCGACACGCGGAAATATAAGCACACTCTTAAATTAAAACGAACGCGATAATAATTTCAAATGAATTTATTAATATTGGCAATCTCCGTATCAAGTAAATCATTTTAATTATTCAAATCATTCCGTGGTTTCCCATTATATAGAAATATACGATGGTTATATTGTGTATTATATAAGAATACAGCAGCCCGGAACATTCTCTTAATGATACTATTTTCCATAAAAAAAATCGGAAGCAAAGCGAACGAAATAAAAAAATATTAGTATGTATTGTGCAGATGCGAGCTCGAGTTTTTCATTTTGTGGTAAATCTGATTAAGTATCCGTAATCAAAAGCAATACACTTGAACGAGAAGGCTTTAAAACCATTTCATGTACGCAGATTCGTTAAACAAAAGGTGATATCAGCCACGTCTAGTACACGGCCCCTATCATAACTTTCTCAATCGGCGGAACCCGGCAGAAATACCCGACTTATCGCATCGGGACCCGCCCCATTGTCCCGGAATCCAGAAGAAATATTTAGTCGATCCGTCGAAACAAAACAGGTACTCGTCAGACGCGCACCGTAGTGTATGTAAATCGTTTGCCAACTTTTGCGTTTGTTTAAGCCGTGTATTTGCATAGAAAACACGGCCGCGACCCACTGTGCCGATGGAAATTTGGGAATTTTCCGAGTATATGACGACAGTTCAAGATTTATTTAATATTTATTTGTTTGTTTGCTTATTTGCCCGGGGGTCTTGATTAAATTCGTTCTAATTTAACTGGGCGTGTGTGTGTTTGTTCCCATTGTGAATCACGTAGTTAACGTTGAATGTTTATTGCGCATCGTAATGGTGATACAAGATTTATTTTCTAAGTTTTAATTGGAAAATTGCTATCTAATAAAGTCACATATCGTGAAACTCAAATCATAAATTATCGATATTAAGTTAAACATTGAAAAAATAAATAAAGTCGACGTGAAAAAAACCAAGTTAAAAAGATATATATATATATATATATATATATATATACGAAAATACTTAAAAATAACGTTTAAAAATTATTAAAATCGTACAAGAGTTTTCTCTGAATACTATAAAACACAAACACTTGAATGTGAGGATGATGATGGAAACATTGAGGCAGAAAATGAGAAAACATCCTTCTCAGAAGCTGTAGACGGTATTAAAACACTCCATACCCATTTGTTTTATATCATTGACGTAACAGAAGATGTTTTTCAGTAGTTACACACTTATTAAAATTTTATTTTAGCATATCAATATTTTTTGGGTGTCTTTTACTTAATAATATCCAATGCATCTCTCATCATTTATTGATAAATTAATTATTAAAAAAAAGCTTTGTAATATCCTAATTATTTTACAATATACTTGTAAGAAAAATATATTATTATTTAAATATTAAAAACTAATAGATAACAGTTAAATAAGGTCCTCAAAACCCCTCAGCTGTACGAAAACGTAATTTATTAAACCAATTATTTATATAATATTGTAAATTTAATGCCTTTATTTTTTATAGTAATGTACTAATCCTTTAAGCTTTTTTAGAAGCATTTTAAATTTTATTCCCCTCTTTTTGCGTAATATGATCTAATTTTTATAACCGAAATCTATAGGTTAATTACATTTAAGGCGCTCTCTTAAGTTTTATTCTTATTTTAATAAATGAATATTAATGTAGTAAATATTACTCTAATTGACAGTTTTTTGTGCATTTTTAAACTGATAGTAGTTCTCTTTAAAAGTCAATTAAAAGTATTTATATAATATATTTTTTTCAATAATAACTTTAAACATTAAAAATGTATATAGCAAAACTAAACTGTAGAAATGTCGTGTTATATAAAGTATTTCATATATTTTATAAAAATAATTAAAGACATTAAAATTGCCAATAAAATGTATACAGTAATAATAAATAAAAAGCTTCATTAGATTTTAAAATATCTATTAGATATGATGTCGTTGCTATTTTTTTCTTATTTAAAATACATATTTTGTATAATTTAGTTATTGAGTTTTCATTAATATAATTTTTTACACGATTTTTTTAAATCCAGGGAACAAACCTTTAATTTTATTATGAATTCTATTATTTTGCACGGTTCTCGATGTAACATATCTATAGAAATTATAGAACTTAGTATATTGTTTTTATATATTGAAAATCTATACATTATAGTTGAAGCCTCACACAACGCGATTATTAGATTTTAAAAAAAATATGTTATACGAAACAGAGAGCAAGAATAATAAAATACCTTAAGAAACCTTTCATTAGAGCATTTTATGATTTAATTCTTGCAAGTTTTATATTTTTTTATGACTAAATTATACATCGATTTGTTTTTCTATGAAATTAGTTATATTAAAAGCTCTCTCCTAATTTACTTCTTTAATTTTATTAGAAAGGCATTTGTTTTTAAAGAATTAATCTATTCTAGAACTAAATATATGCTTTAATATTTTTTTAATATATTCAAATCTAAAAACACCTATTTGCGAAACTGTGTTGTACAAATGTGGTTTTATATATCGTTTTATTTAAAATTTATTTTATTAAATAATAATATTTGAGAAGCATTGGATAGACCTTGCATCTATGCAGGTCACGGGTAAGCTGATGTACAAGTCATGTAACAAGTTCAGAGGTAGCTTGTTAGGTTAAGAAAGCGGAAGGAAGCGACCCGACCTGATTCCCTCAGCTCGACAATCTCTTCTCCGTCTAAACTTCCGGTTTGAAATCTTCATGCGAATTTTATCGAAAGCTCTATGAAAATTGCCAAATAACTCATGCATGCGTCGCAATATACGAAATTTTCATTCGTTTCTAGCGAGCAAATTAGTTAATATCTCGCATTTTTTTTGCTTAAAAACTTGGAAGTAATTTCAACTTGAAACATTAAAGCCAACCGCACCGTCCTTAAAAACGAGGCTTTGTTAATCATAAATCATCTTTAAAACTTATCTTGATTTTCTTAAAAACGTCTGTAGCTATGACGGATATTCTTTATGAAGCCTGCAGCGAACACTTTCATAAAATTAGTTTCAATGATTACAACGAAATATAAACTCTTTAATTATTTTCGGGGCCGAAACTTCAAAAGAAAGGAAACTTTTTTCGTCTCTGGTTTTATCGAGATTGCCCGTGTAATACACAATTCGGCCAAGGTTCATAAATCATATTTTTTTCGCTCGCAGCTAAAATCGGGATATTTTAATTATATACTTTTTAATAAATCCAACGGATGTATTTATCCCTGTCCTTATTTCCAAATTATTGTCTCAGGAGAGGAGAGCGAAGCCATTAAATTACTTACGCCGTTTAATTATTTTTGCTGCCTTCTGTAGTTTTTGCCGCTAAACGAGCAAGAGAAAATTATTCGACTGGGAAATGATATATTACGAGATAGCGAATAATAAGAAAGACTTGTTTTTAAATTTTAATTAATTTCAAGAAATATATCCTCGCAATAAATAAAAGAGCAATTTTTCTTTGTAATCTCTGAATCTCATTCAGTCTCTCCTGAAAGATTCATTTTAAAATTGCAATATTATAAGCATCCTAGTTTTATTTCACTCGACCGCGACGTAGATAACTAAAAATTATTATTCGAGAGTATGATAAAACATTTATCATATAAAATTTTAATTTAGAAAAATCTCTACATTTTTTTTAATAATAAAATAAAATCTAATTAAATAATTAAATTTAACTGAATATGTAATTGCAGTGAAATAAAAACTAGCTACATTTTTTTCGGAAAATGCAGGCTTGTTTCAGTTATCTTGCGTATTTTTGCGCCTCTGGGGAAATTAATAAATATACCTTAACACACATCGTATTAAAATACCAAACAAGATATATAATTAATGGTAAAATACGACGTGAAAATACGAATTATTTTTACATAGCAATCAAATGATTTACATTTTACATCATATCGCGTATATATCTATTGAAAAGCATGTGTAGACTTCGTTAGTGTATTATATGCGAACTGACAGGCTTTTGTTCGTTTCTATATACTATATGTATACAGATTCTATGGACTATTATGATAGCCTGTGAATCCTATAAGAACGTGAACAAAAGGGTAGAGGGAAAAAAGCATTTCCATTGTTTTATATGTAAGAATTATACAATCCAAATATTCGCATCAATTATATCATAACCCCCATTATGCCCCATTTATATCATTGTCGGTAGGCATGAAAAAAAAAAAATAGGACATTCGCACACTTGCCAATTTTCGTCTATCTAGGACAGAGTGCCCTATTATATTTTAAAGCTGGTACTATAAAAAAAAAGGTGTCGTATACTCCTCTTTCCGCTCACCCTGTATATTTAAAGTAAGGCAATCTCTCACGTGCAGGTATCTTGAATGAGAAAGCTTTCAAAAACATCATCGAAATTCCGTTTAAAATTTATTGGATTATATTTTCGCAATATTCGCAGTGAATTCAGGAATCCGGCGAACGACATAAATTTCATTTAACTTTATAGTCGAGGAACTAAAGAAAAATCTAAAGCTCAGGGCAATATAACAGTGTTTATATTGAATAGAAATTTATTTATAAATTTTATGCACTGAAAATATTTCACGGGAATTTAATTTAAAACAAAATTCGCAATATGATTTATTTCTATTTTATTTACATCAAACGTCAAATTAAATTAACAGCTACATCCATCAATTAAATGCATGATAATAATTATATTTAATGTGATGTAATAATAATTCGTCATTTCCTTGATAATGCATTTATAAATATGTCAAATAATGTATCAACGGGATGATTCAAACAAAATATATTAAATAGCAAATGATATTGGCTATTTCTGATAATTTCAATTCCAACATAACGTAAATACCATGTCTATGTAAATATATCAAAAATGTTGTGAAAAAACATATTTAATAATTATTTTAATATAACATTTAATGTAATGTAAATATTAGGAGGGCCGAAAAGTAATGGCGAAAATCATTTATTTAATAAAAAAATCTAATCAACAAAATAATTTCCATCATTTTCTAACACGTTTTGCCAGCGTAAAGGCAGTTGTTGGATTCCCTTTTTAAAAAAGTCCTTCGATTTTTCATTGAAAAACTTTGCCAAGTATGTTTTCACTTCTCCAACATTATTATTTTTTTTTGCATATTAATGTATGCTCTAACGTTCTGAAAAAGATAGATAGAATAAAGTTGACGATTTAAATGTTCCAATCCACACTATCTTTTTTTTCCTGTGTTAATAATTAAAGACTTATAATCCAACACAACAACGCAATGCCAGACGCAGCAAGGATCATACAAGAAAAATTAAGTAATTCTATGGCATCCACCTTATTTACCAGATATAACGCCTTTAAATCTTAATAGCTTTTACTAAGAAATAAAAACGTTACTTCCGTAAAATACGTAAATCAACACATAAATTCATTTTTTGATGAAAAAAACCTCAACAATATTCCAAGAGAGGAATCGAAAAATCACCTGAACAGTGGAGAATTATTATAGAGAACCAAGAAATTATGTGTATACTGCTTAGAAAAATATTTTTTTATAATAAAAAAACGTCATTACTTTTCCGTTTAAATAATACTACTTATAGTTATCAAAAAAAAAGTTAATATGCGAGATTGCAAGCAAAATTAGACATATTTAAAGGCTCGATGACATTCCAATCTTAATCGATGTCATGTCGTTATGCAGTTTTATACAGGAATAACAACTGTTTACTAAAATAGCCACATTATCTGCGTATATTGACTGAAAGACGCTTTTATAAGAAAGACGTTAGATAAATCGAAAAAATCAATTTTTGATTTTTTTTCTTGACCTTCATTTCACAAAAAATGAATTATCAAACATTTAAACTGGAAAGCGGGCAGCAGCACTCTTCTGTATAAAAAATAACAGAGGTCCAGAAGGCAACAGGAAACTACTGCACTATTTATTTCCATGAAAACCGGATACATGGTCATCCATATTGAAAATCATGCACATGGTCACGTTCCTCAGAAATAAGGGAAAGTGGATTAACAGTTTATATAAAAAATTACAATAATAATATTTAATCGTCTCATGACAAAAAATACAGATAAGACTGTATGAGAAGGGTCTTTTATAAGACATAAGACTCGGTATGAAAGAAACTCTGCCAAAATGTGCAAGAAAGTAACATCCATGTTTTTCATTACAACTTAAAATTATGTCGCATTAACGTTAACATCATGAAGACTGAATATATTACAAACTTATTTAAATATATATTATGCATAATTTTTAGATGATGCCTTAATTACCAAGAATATAATCCAACTTAATTGTTAACATACACGTTTTGTCAAAAGAAGAAAGAACATAGTTGATCATTTTACTGTAAATTTAATTGAGAATGACATGATGATTATCTCATTCTCATTAATAGATCAATATTAATCAAAAACATAAATGATAGTTGCTATAATTTATAATATTTTAGTTTTATAATAAAAAAATACCGTGATTTATCACTTGTCTGTTAATTTCTGCTGCTAAATAGCTTTTGCATAATAAAATTAATACATAAAGTTTATTAAAAAAAAACATTTAGAAAGGAACCATATTTTTACGTGTCCGGAATTCACGTTTTCCACCATCTACGTACAATTTCTACAATCTCTTTTTATTCTTGTTTTAATTTATCGCAATTTACGAAAGAAATATTAAAAATTTTAATAAATTTTAATTAAAAGAGAATATAAAAATAGCCTTTTTCCTCCGTACTGTGCTGGTAAACTACAAACAATGGATCAAGGAATAATCCATGCTTTTAAGCATTATTACAGTAAAGATCTATTATTAATAAAAAATAGAAGGAAAGCTGGAATCGCCAATGAACAGCAAGAAGAAATAATATAAATTAATACATGCTGGGAACTAATTTCTGACAAACCTTTGCAAAATTATGTGGTCCTTCATTTTAATGTGATGGCATCTGAAGTTATGGGAATATCCGATATAGTTATATAGTCATAATCCAGGAAACTTTTCCGATGGAGAACTCTCTAATGGAGACAAGGTAAAATCGATCCATCCAATTGCAAACAAAAGATTCTCTAGGATATATTGAGGGCCTTAAAAGCTATTTTACAAGCATTGAAGACGTACAAAAAGAAACTTTAAAATCTGTTTAAAGCATCGAAATAGCTTTATGTAAAAACATATGTATATATACGATTTGCCTTCATTTTTTGATTATTTTTCATTCACTGTAATTAATTTTTAGCATTCTAAAACTTTATTCGAAAATTACAAAGGCTTTAAAAAATCATTAAACGACATATCATCAACTGTTTTAATTTATGAATAAAAAAATATATTCGTTATTTTTTATAGTAATATTTTTCTATGCATATAAATTGCACATTACAAAATGTTTGATAACGAAAATAAATACATCATCCCATCCCACCGTTTGTCTCGAACGAGCGCAGGCGCTTTGCAATTGCGTGCTCATCATTTGTCCAATCTTTTATCAGAAAGTTGGCGATGGCGAAATAGTTTAAATTGCAGCCTTTAATTTAACACTGCAAGGCGTGATGCACAAGCGCATTCACCGATCCGAATTAAAGCTAAATGCGCAGTTTCGGAATATTTTATTCATGGCGCATTCTCCTCTCCGCCGTTCGTTCGCCGTGGCGATCTTTGTTTCGCATTTAACCGTAGAACAAAAGTGCAAACAAAAATTTGCGCTCGCCGCACAATGGCGCCTTTCACCAATGCGCTCTCGGCCGAGGCCGTTAGATGCACCGCGGCGCTTTCGCCAAAAATAACACTGAAAAAAACTCATTACATAAAAACACGATTTATGTATGCACTTGAGAATGCTCGTAATGAATCCATTTTGTTAGACGTGCGCTTATAAAGTTTCTAGAGGTGTTGTGCCGTGACTGCTCCTTGATCGCGCCGAACTCTTTATCTGCATTAATGCCAATTTATATGCAGTTCTAGTGCCATTACTGTAGTTAGTTAACATTGGATACCGCCGGTAATAAATTAGACAACCACCGGGAAACACTGATTACGGTTATCTAATTATCTTGAAATCTTTGCCAAGAAGAAAATGTCTTTTTTTTAATTGAATTTAAAATATAGAGATTTATTTTATGTTCTGATTTTAATAATAAAGAGTGGCCCAAATGTCACAACACCATTTAAAATTCAAATAACGTTTCTAACCATTTTTTTAAATTTGATTTCAGATTATTAAAGCGTTATCCATGGAAATTAATTATGGAGAAATTTATGACTGAACGACGTGTTAAAATAATCGAATTCTATATAGAAAACAAACGATCAATTGTGCTAACGAAAGAGCCTATACTCGTCATTTTAACTAAACTAAACAGTGGCCTTATAACCCTTGAGCGGGTCTTTGCCACCTGGAGGACACCTCCGTCTCGCAGTCATCATGATGTCATGACAGCAGGATAGACGTTCTTCAGGTTATCTAGGCTCTTCTGAATACGGGTCAAGTCGCCAGCAAAGCCTGAACTGATGTCACGCGCGGATTGTAACAATAATAATTAGACATGGTTATGGCCAATCTGTGCATTTATTTCATTTGTTCCATCGGGCGCTACGGGCACGTCCTGTAGCACACACGTCACTGACTAGTCTTGATAGTTAGCTCTGCCCTCATAGCTCCGTAGAATCTACGAAACTACGATTGTGCCCAACCGCCATCGCCATCACGTCTAATACCGGCACGCGACAACACTCGACTCTTTTTGGGGTCAGAAAACCACCACATAAGCTATACTTTGTTTATTCCGAGGGTTTCAAATTCAGGGGTCTGTGAGTGATTTGCTACGTCCTCGGAGGTCACAGGACAACATTCAGCGTGTACGCCCGAAGCATTGAAGAAGAGCCTTCAATGTCAACTCGAAGGCGGTCCCAGCAGTTGAAGATGCCTCGAACCTCGTTCCAGAGGATTCAAAGGATGCTGCATGTCTATTCGTATAAGATATAGCTAGTGCAGGAGCTCAAGTAACTATCCAGATCCAAGAATTGGCAAGGCAAGAAGCTGATCTCATTCACAATCTCAATGGGCGACGAGGCCCACTTCCACGTAAACGGATTTGTTAAACAAAATATGCGATTCTGGGGGACATAAAATCCAAGAATAGTCCACCAACATAGTCTGCATTTCGTTGAAATAACAGTTTGGTGTGGTGAAACTGTAGGAAGGGTTCTTGGACTTTACTTCTTTAAAGATGCCAGAAAACGCAAAAACCATCACTGGCGAAAGATATCGAGAAATGCTGGAGAATTTCGTGCGTCCTACAGACTTAGACACACCAGAGGTATGGTGGCAGTAAGATATTGCTACTACCCATACAGCTCGCCTGACAACTAAACACTCTAAAGGCAATTTTTTTGGGAGAAGAATAATTTCGCGAAATTCTGAAATTACTTGGCCGCCACGCTCACCTGACTTAACTGCTCCAGACTTCTTCCTGTGGGGGTATTTGAAAGATAAAGTATACCGTGACAATTCTCTAACCATTCAGCAATTAAAGGCCAACATCCGTAAAGAAATTAAAGGAATAAGCCAAGAAATATTACGACTGGTTTTTGGGTATTTACGCCTTAGAAAGAGCGCGTCAGTGTGAGGAGCAAAATGGTGGTTATTTAAAGGATGTAATGTTTAAAACTGAATAAAAATTATTTGCAAGAAGTGTGTTTTCTGTTTATAAAAAAATAAAAGGGAATTATTAAGAAATGTACTGACTTTTGGGCCACCTGTATATACTCATACGATAGATACAACTTTCCTCCATGTATATAACATTTTTTTATGCCTGTAGAATAAAATTGAGTGGAATAACTAAAATACTCCCCTAGGCCATTTGTACTCCTATATACATATTCATATTCAGGTTTTTTTTAATAAATGATATACATGGATCGACATAATTAATATTCACAAGAAACGAAATCAGAGATTAACGGTGGATGAAAAAAAGTTTGTTATCTAAGCTTCTTTTATGACGAGATTAAAAGTGACTTAAAATAAACTTTGAAGCTTTCAAATGATTGAAATTATTTTTGGCATAATTAAATTAAATGTAAGTGTTTGATGTAGTTATTTTATTATTTTTATTGAGTTATAAATTGCTTACAGGATATTATTTGACATATAAGCCTAATTTAAAGAAATTCTAACTTATATTATAAAAATAAATAACTCCAGATTTCAATTAAATAAAAAGAACATAAAACTTGTGTCTGAGTATCCTAGACAGGAACAGAACAGATGAATAAAAATTGCTCAAAATAAACAACGCTCTCATTTGAACAACTTAAAATAATATTTGGTTTGAGGATGAGGATGGTTTGAAAATTTTAAGAAGCGTTTATCAAAACACGAGTCGAACATATAGAATTGTTAGTGATAGCGATAATGAATGAATGATCTATTATTTGTATTTTATTCAAGCTTTTTTCAATAAATATGTAAATGTATATTTTGTCGATAGTTTAATAAAAAAAAATAAAGGACATTAACAAACTTCGATATTTTTTGGAACGCAAAGACTATTTTTGTATGAACTTCAAATCTACCATATGACCGTGTTATACGAGGCTAAGATGTATTATGTTGGACTGATGAAGTGTTTACTTTATTCTAATTAATTTGTTAATTATTGACATAAATATAATGATAATAGATTCATTTATCTATGGTCCAACATAATCTACATAATGTTTACAAATCTAAATGCAGTGCTTAGTCAGATTTTTGCGACCTTTTAACGTTATAAAACTACTCGCTTTTGAATTTTATTACCAAGTAAAAAAACGATATTATAAAATTTATTCAAAAACCTCAACTAATGAAATTATCGTTGATTAATTATATACAAGATATTATACATATATGTATAATTATCTTATTAAATATGATAATGCTCGATTTTTTACTATACACTTACGTCCAACGTTTTCAAGATGGAAAAGTCACCTTATATCCGCTATAAGACTTCCGGATCCTCTTTATCCGGTGTCCTTGAATTCGGATTCTAACTACCTCCGGGTACATTCAGCTCTTGGCCCCAATCGATAATCCGATTCGCGACCCACTGTACTACATGGCATTTAGCCGCACGCTAATTTATTTCGTAAAGCATTTGAGGTTTAGCACTACACCGTTTGGGGTCACGTTTTATTTTTAGGTCCGTGGCCGGACGTAAAAATTCACTCGAAAACCAGTGCCAAAATTAGAACCGCGGTTCACCGGTTATGATGCTCCGCAAAATTTATTATACACATAACATGTCGTGTAAAAAAAATTCACGACCGCAAAGGATGTTCCTTGATCCAGTTTTTTGCGCATGCAAAACTGAAAACAGTAAAAATATATATATAAATAAAAATAAAATTGTATAAATAGACGAAGCATTGTGAATTATTTAAGTACTTTAGGTACTTAAAATTATATTGGTATTATAGGAGTCAAATTATTTTATTTTTGTTTTAAAAAAAAGTGTAAATGTGCTCTTCGCTCTATCCTCGTTAAGATGCTTCTCTATTCCAACAGTAGTACCGGATGTTCCGCAACCACAAGAGCTTCCTTCTACCCAGCCATCGCTCGCTTCCTGGTTTGTCTTTTGCATCAAATAGAGAACGCGGTACTTCGGATCACGGACAATGTGCTTGAGGTATTAAATTTTGCAATGCTTTGTGGTAAACAGAAGTATTAGATTCTTGTGCAGAATCTGCAGTATTGTATCGTTTTTCATGTGCTTCTTCTATGAAATCTTCAACAATGCATCTCGAAGGTATACATTCTATTTTCGTCGTTATCAGTGTCTGATCTTTACAGTTAATTAATTAGTAATATATTTTTATCTAACGTCTATGGCAGGAATGGCGAACGAGTACCGCGCGGGTCACGAAGTGACCCCCATGTGAAATTATCGAACCCGCTTGAATTTTTAGATGTAATTGTAAAAAGCCTTAATTTAATAAAAAATAAAATGATTTTTAATCTGCTACTAAATCACTAGATGCCGCCACATCTTTAAAGAGCTAGAGTGTGATTAGGGTTATAATAGCGATAATTTTGCTTGTAAATTTTAATGTTAATAAAACTTGTAAGCCTATATAATAAACCTATGTGGACCCGCCACATGGATTTAATAAAAAAAATATCAAATTTGACCCACTTGGGAAAAGGGTTCGCCATCCCTGGTCTATGGTATAATACTAATGCGTTTTTATCCAAATATATCTAAAATTACACATTTTTGTTGTAAATTTTGACTTTCGTTCCCAAAAAAATAATTTGACCTTTTATATAACCCAGTTTCTAAAAGTCTTAAAAATCATTAGAAATTAAAAACCTACTCTACAGTTTATAACTAAAAATTCTATATTTTTTATATAATATCATAATAATCATATAATAGAATTTAGGCATTTTAATATAATAACTATGCTATTACTAGATAGTTGGGACTTTAAATAATTTTGTTAATTACAATTAATATAAAAATTATTATTTAAGTTTAGTTTTAATATATCTAAATTTTTGTTTATGTTAACATTATTTTTCTTTTTTGTATGAAGCAGAGCAGTTTTGGGTAGGGAAATTCTATGGAAGGGTTGGGAATGTATGTGGTCTTAGTTGGAGAGGGAGGAAATGGATGGGTTTAAATTTGTGAATTTGTAAATGTTATCGTAGAAGGGAGTGGCACATTTTTTAATAAGCTCTTTAACCGATCCATCATGGGGGCTCGAAAGCAACCGCGTTATCCGTATGGGGTCTATTTATAATGGAAAATTGACCCCAAGCTTTTCAAGTTAAATATTGATGAAAAATTCTTCAATATTTCGACTTTTTTGAAAAAATTGATTATTCTAAGAATAAATTTAGTTATTCAAGATATGCTTCATAATTTCGATACATCAAATTTTTCTATTAATCAATATGACTTGTAAATGACACCCGCACTCAGCGATGTTACGCCTTAGACTGAGAACACTCAGCCGGTAGTCCTGCCGAGTTTTCTCGCGGCACGTGTCCCTAGTACGTTTCACTTGCACTTGCCACATTGTACCGGATGCGAGCGAAAATAAATAGATGATGGCAGTATAAATAAGTTTTATTTTTAATTTAAATGGAGGTTTTAATGATATTGTTTTTGCTTAAAAAAGTACGAAGAAGCGCGTTATTAATATTTTTTTTCATAATATATTCAACACGAGTATGGCCATTTTTAACCATAATATTTGACGAATTTAATATTCTTTTTAAAGAAATAAATATTCTTGAGTCTTTGAAGGGTTGATTTGAATTAACCATTTGTCACATCACTTTTGAAGTATATTTGTAACGTTCTATATATAAGATTGGGCCTTCTAATGCGACTGATTTTTGGTATATTACTGTAGATCAAGAACAAAAATCTATGAGGTCATGAAGTTTTCGAAAAGTAAAAGTAATATGTAAGTAAAAAATATAAATATTATTATTTAATTAGTGTAATATAATATATTTACCATTAACACATTTGACGATGGCTAATTTACTAATTTTTTCCTAGATTTTTTGACGACATTCAAAGGCATTTATACATTTTAAAGCTCGTCAGACCGGAAATTCAGGGGATAGCAAAAACTTTACAGCACCCCAATTGTAAATTAAAAATAAAATAAAACATTTTGTTTGTATGGTTAAATATTTGCACGGTGTTTAACTACAAACTTTTAAATGACCACGAGGAAATACGTACACGATGCAAATGCAAAAATAATTCACATAAGTCTGTAGATCTTTCGAATATATATAATTTCTATTAATATCTGCGGATGTTCATAAAAAATACATTGCAAAACAAAAATTCAATTATGATAATACTCAACTTTGTCATAAAATATTTACTATAGTATGGAATAAATAAAAATTTTCCACATCAACAAGTATCGTATATAAATATTAAAATATTATTTTTATCCGTCCAACATTTTTCCAGTATTGTGTTATTAAATAACAAAACAAATTCATCAATTTTGTCTCTGGAAACTGACAAGAGCGTTATAATATTTCCGTTTCCTTCCCGAACTTTATTTCGTTTGTTACAACCCACGCCGGATAATACATTATGTATAAGCGTATCGACGATAGTTATTTATTGTATTATATTTTAATTAATAATATAATATTGTATACTCATTTTTTACGTGTTGTGTGAAAGAAGCGACTCAAAGTCTTTCACCGATTTATATTTATTATATCAAGCAGTGATTCCCAATCAAATGAATCGAAAAACTCGGAAACTTATATAGAAAATCAACTAATCGAACTGAAATATTAAACCCCTTAAGATATTTATTTAGTACAAAGAGAGCCAGACTTCAATAAGTTTGAAAAATAACTTAATAATCAATATAGTATTAATATAATTTTAATATTTACATAAACATTTTATTAATTTATTTCGAATTATTTTAGCAATCTGATTTTAAATTAATTTATTTTATGCTTTTATAAATAAAGAGTGCCTTTTATATTTAGAGGAGGTCCCAAAATAAATTGCTAATTTTTTAAATTAAACTTTAAGCTAGCTTACGCCCAAACTACTATTAAATAAATATCTCTGTATATTTTAATATCACGCATGTCCAATAAATTTTATTTTATTGTAAAATATAAGATTCCAACACTACTACTGACGAAGGACACGTCGGACATTGTATGCTGCTTTTTTATCAAGCTTTTATCGGCAATAAAAAATATAATTGAAACATATGGTGCTAACAGTTCGCAGATGTCAATATCGATTATTAAGAATCAAGGAATAATAGAAGTTTATGAAGTGAATCTGAATCAGGATAATACAAATAATGATTCGGTAATTTAATTTCTTTATATTAATTTCTTTTTATAGCAGTTTTAAAATATGTTACAGTTACGGTCATAGTTATTATTCGTGATCAGAGGGAGAAATATGATTTTTTTTATATAAGGTGCTGTTTTAATTTACCACTTTACCAAAAGTTATTGTTATATATATATTAACTCACGTGACAAAAGGAACATTGCGATCGTATTTGAAGTATATGAAAGTAACTGCAAACTTGAAGCATTGGTAGGGTTTTGTTAATCTACAGTGACTTATAAAGAAAATCCAAAAAACTGAGTCTCTAGAGCGCAAAAAAAGAACAGGACCAAAGCGAAAGCAACCGCTCCAGAAGATCGTCTTTTAAAAAGGTTATGCTCACCAACTTTAGGTCAATATGGAAACGGAACGGAGAAGGTTCTGCGAAGATGGTTTGATGGCAAAATCACAGGCGAAAAAAACATTTTTCCTGAAACAATGCACTCCAAAAGACTTCAATGGGCTTAAGTTTGCCGGACCTGGCCTAAAAAGGACTAGAGCAGTGGTTCTCAAGTGCGGCCACCAGAGATTTTGCTGCGGCCACCAACAGTTGAAATTTAAAAAAAATGTATTTTTACAAATTCATTTGTAAAATTATTATTTTTTCGAAATTTCCTAGATAGCTTGGCAGACACTACTTCTAAATTAAAATTAAAGCATAATACAGTATCTTCAATCCTTAAATCTGGAACTCGATAAAAAGGTTCAAAGAATTGAATTTTTTTTATAATCATTACTTTATATCTTCCTTTCAGATGATGAAAAATGAAAAATTTTATAGCACTACAAAAAATATTAATATTTTACCTTTCAGTATTCAAATTAATTAACTGGGCTAACGTAAAATATGCACTATTAGAAATCAGCCGCAAGTGATCAAGTACTTAAAAGACCGTTTTAATAATGATACTGTTCAAAATGTTGGTCGGAGTTATACGTTGATCATGGTTCCAAGTCAATATAAAGAATTAGCAACAATTGCTTTATTAATTTTGTCGATTTTTCCTACAACTTGTATATTGTGAAAGATCATCTCAGTGTGATGCAATTTTATAAAAAAATAAATACTCAAAGAAAGCCATGTGATGTAAACTTAGAAGCAGCAATGCGACTTGCATTGGAAGAGAGAACTGTTAAACAATTTCCATTTGTATTACTTTTAAATAAATAAATACCAATATGTTATATATATGTCAGCATAGGTTCTTTTTTTCTGATTTTCATTTTCTCATTTTACATATTCTTTGAGGTTTCTCATTTTTATTTTTACTTATTTTTTAACTAGCTATAATTCTGTTTATTTTCTGTTCTTTTATATTATCTCTAGTTACAAGCACTCTTTGGTTCCCTTTAGATAAATAAATGTTTAAATAATGTATTTTATTGAATATAAACATATAAGTTAATCCATTTTTTTAATAAATGCAACTGCTATTTTTATCAGATTTGGTGCGGCCACGAGACATTTTCATAGGACCGGGTGATTTTTATAATGCGGCCACAGTGAAATTTCACTTGAGAACCGCTGGACTAGAGGAAAATTATCTTCTGAAATGTAAGCAAATTTAACTTGTTAGGCTCGGATTGCATTCGGCATTTAAGAAATAAAACAGGAGAAAGTTCAAAAAAATGCATCAGCCAACTTTTAAGTATCCAGCAGAAAAATGGTTTAAGGATGTTTTTCTTATTATGGAGTTAGAGATTTAGTGTTCGTCGATGGAACCGTCAATGCAGAAGTATATAATATAATCAATAATGAGAAGTGTGTTACATCCATAAAGCAACCCTATTTTAGATAACCGACTGCGTCTTCCAGGACGATTCTACACTACGCCATCGGGTAAAACGGTAAAAGTTTTTTTTTGTTTACCCATTTACGTTTAGGAAAAAATATCTAACATTTATTTTTCTTATTTTAACTGGTCGAGGATTTAATGGAAAAAACTTGATATTTCAAAATTTTTAAATAAATGCCATCGAAAATTTATGGCACATTATGAAAATAAAAGTCAACAGGGAAAAGCCTGCTAATTTAAAATCACTAATAACATCAAGAACAAATGTCTAATATGACTAGATAAAGGCAGAAACACTTAAAAACTTAGTGAATTCAATAGTTACAAAAAATAAAGAAGTGAACACAAAATATTTTTTCTTTTAATCTCTGTTTTAAGTATTTTCCCCTAAATATTGTAAAAAACGTGTATAGTGTAAACATTTTTTTGTATTAATTTAAAATAAATCGTCAAATCTTGTTAATTTTTTTTAAATATTAATAAAATTATGTAATTTAGTTGTACCTGAGTATCTACTGCACAAAATACATACACCCATCCCTCGCTTAACACGGAAGATAGGTGTTGCTAGATCACCGTGTTAAACGAAACCGTGTTAAGCGAGACCAATAAATGTATAAAAAAGAGAGGATAGATTATCAACAAATATTTTATCAGCTCCTCTGACTGATCAACAGAGTGGGCAACGAGAGACTAAATGTCTGATGACATTTATAATGGACAGTTGTCGTCCAGATACACCCTAACCGTTATTCTTGGAAATTCCCACAGCTGTGCTCACGTCTACAAAGCAAGATTTAATCGAAAAAAAAAAATTTCAACAAAACTGAAACCGTGTTAATCATGTATCGTGTTAAGCGAGGGATGGCTGTATATGTTTTGATTATAAATCCAGAATAACTTGTATTATTAAAAAAAAGCTGACAAAATTTGGAATGGATATCAATGACCGTTACTGTCATATGATCCTCACAATATTAGTAATTTTTAAAAAAAATACAAAGATTTTTTTTGACAAAGGGTTCATTCATCCTTTACGCATTTTGGGAACCGCTTGTTCCTTTGCATTTCGTATGTACGAGCTGTATAATAATATAAGCAAGGGATATGTAAATTTATATGAAATTTCGGTAATATATAATCACGTAGACGTGGGGCCGGTCACTTGCAAGTATAATCACGTAGGGCGGTCACGTTTTTTATCAAAATTCGTAAAATTCTCTGTTTCACGGAGCCGCACTCGACGCCCTTTGATATCTTGAAATGTTAATCGGAAAAGGCCAAAGCGAATGAGTATTCAAATTTTTTCGCGCGCAAAAAAAATACGGCACTCCTCCTCCCCACTTGTATTTTTCTATCAAAATAAAGTTATTTATTGCAAATAGCGCGAGGTATACGCCGGCGATAAAATGATTATTTATGCGAGTGTGGTTTGTATCGGAGAAAAAAATAAATTTTGATATTTTTGTCAGATTTAACAATGTTTCATATTAGAGCACGGAAGAGAGTATTATATTGCGTCAATATCTAGTTTTCTTGCAGAATTGTCCCTGGTCGTATGCGAATAATATTTAAATTTACACATAAATCCACATATGCCAAATGGCTGTATATGTATACATACATTTTCCAGTTTATGTTAAGATGACACTTACCGCATAAAGTTACATATTTTGATACCGCGGTATCATTTTAATACAAAACAAGGGAGAGCGGATGAAAAGTTTCTATATGGGAAGTGTACTCAAATCTAGTTGTCGCTTGAAAGCATGAAAATAAGCATTAAAATACTAAATATATAATTTCTTTAATATAATAAACGTAATTACTTTAATACTATAGACGATTAACTTAAATATAACGCGATATATATATATGGAGCAAGATTAAAATTCTAAATTCTAAAAAAAATGCTTTTTATTTTATAATATTAAATTATAAATCATCCATGTCATTTGAATGATTACTACTCGATGTCATTTAACACCTCAATATTTCCAAAAAATAATGTTAAACACGGTATTTAGTATTTTTTTCACTAAACCCGTATACCCGTCATAGCTTGGAGGTACACCCGGGCCTCATATAACACGGTTTTATATAACACGGTTTTGTATAACACGG
>JAGXCT010036789.1:142047-162753 GCA_022495035.1 Philopotamus ludificatus
GAAAGTGGATTAATATCTTATATAAAAATATAATAATATATAATCGCTTCACGACCCCCGGACTATAACGCAAATGGTTTAAATGTACATTAAACTCTGGCCAAGCGAAGCGCACATGTTAGATTTGTCCTAGACGTCAGATATCGTATTATTTTTTTCACACAACAAAAACAATGCTATTATTTTTAAGACATGCTATCCCGATGGTATTTGATAATTTTGGGTTATTTTCGTTCTGACTATCGTCTGTTGATTTTTTTATTTTAAATAATCGTATCATTTTAATCGATTGCTAAAAAATCGAAAATCTTGATTCTTTGGCAAGAATAATAAGAATTGCAAAGAAACTGAACAACAGTTACAATTTCCCGGCTCCCTGAAACATTTCCAAAAAGTATAAACAAACTACAGAGCTTCCTCCTTCTAAGAGGGGAAAGAAATATAGAGAAGATCCTTAATGTAATACATTTTTTAAGTGTCCGCGAAAGTGTTAACCTAGCCGTGCTGATGGGGTCCATTTAGGCACCCAAAGTTTTTGTATAAATATAAATACAACATGTCACAAACTTTTCGTATTTGTCTAAAAAAGTCTAAATAATAAATATTATAAATAATCATTGTTCTTTATTGTCTTTAATTGCGAAAAAAAATAAAACAACGTGTGTGTTGCCACACGCGCGGTGTTTTTTCTCGCTCACATCTGGTACGATAAACCTAATGCTAGTGAAACGTACAAGAGCTCAGTCTGTAGTGAGATGTCGCCGAGTTCGCATGTTATTTACACGTCGTATTATTTAGTTAAAAAATCTAAAATATCGACCTAATTATAAGACATATAACTATTTTTTAAAAAGTAAAGATATTGACGAAGAAAGAATTTATCGATATCTTGTGTTTTGAGTTGCCACGGTCGCAGTATTATTTTAACACATTGCCTACGGGGCAAACCTCGAGCTGTAAATTGAGAAACTGCTGAGGCGCGGCGAGACGTTTCACCAAAATTTGGTGAAACGTCGTTTTTACAAAAATTAATTACAGTAATACCCCCAATAGCGCGTGTTCCGATAACGCGAATTTCAAAATAATCGCGGAATTTACCCTAATAACGCGAGCGCACTCTATTCATGCATAGCTCGACCGTAAACTCTATGCTGCTCTATTGCACCTGTGTATGATCTCGGCCTCGCACATATCTATGTCCCTATGTGTGCGGAGTACGCTCGCACATTTCTCACCATTCACGCCTGGATGCAGATAAATGAGCCACGGATATCTATGTGCATGTCAAGGATCGTAATGCATGGTAAACTGAATATTCTATTCATCTAAGATCCATATTTTTTTTTTACATTATTCTTAGTTATGGTAGATTTGTATTTTTTTACGAAATTCCCCGTAACCCTAAATTTTGTATGTGCTTCATTATCCCGATAACGCGTTGTTCCAATACCGCGGTCCCAACTTTCGCGTTATCTGAGGATTTACTATATAACTCTTTTATTAATCAAGATATTGAGCAAAAAATTGAATTACTTGAACTTTAACATTTACTGGATACTTAATGCAGAAAAAAATAATTTACATCTTACGTTAGGGGTTATTCTTAAATTAAAATTCAAAAAATATTAAACATGAATCAATTGCCATCAAAAGTCGACAATTTTTAAACACTCCTTCTTATAAAAGAGCAATAAAATATTTCGAATAAATAGTTACATATGCCGCGTTTGCCTAAAATCTCTTTGAGGTCTGATTTTTTTTGTTTTGCTACAACTAACCTTTTAACTAACCATAACTAAGATTTGAATAAACAAAACATTGTAAAAATCATAGCCAATCAAACATGTAGTGTCGGCTAGCGAGTGATATGCGCGCCCCGGACATACACAAAAACGCCTCTGAATCCACGACTCCCGTAGACAATGAGTTAACTACCGACATTTAAAAAAAATATACTCTACGATGGCTAGACTAAAACTGAATAGAATGTAGAGAGTAAGCATCCTTTATACAAAAAGACAATCTAGAAACATGTGCTATTCATCAGTTCCGTGATTTTTTTACTAAGAACTTTAAATTTCAATCCAATAAATAAAATTACAAAAAATATTTATTTTTAATTTGACTTCCAATTAGTCAATCTATAGTTTCACTTTGTCCATAGTGAAAAATCAAAAAATAATCAATATATATTTTTAATTCCAACAAACATTAGTATACCTCTGCGGTGTTGTTAAATTTAATTAGATGCTGTACAAAGATATCTCTGGGGACCAATACAACGGCCCATTGCCCGCTACTATTGTCGGTTTAAAATTAATTTGAACCACACTGTTTAAGCGGAAAATAATTTCATACATCAAAGCCGTTGCCACGGCAAATTTATAAAAGTCCAAGTATAAAGTCATAATCGTGAATATGTTTATCTAGAAATGGGAAGAGCTCGCATATGGAGCGCTCTAGAAAACACTTAGCGGGCTTTCACGCTCCTAACGAGCACAACACCACTCGCTTGGCATTATTAAAAATACTTCTGCGGAATAATTATATGCACTGATCAGGGATCGGAAACCATATAAACTGTCCATCGCAATTAAAATATAATACATAAAAAAATATTTAGAAACAAATAATATTCGTATCATTTTATAATATATGTTGAATATTCAAATATGTTTAGATTTCAAAGGTTTTCTAGTCCTGTACCTTAATGCATTTACCCATTCAGCATTCGTACGTGCTTTTGAAATGTTTTAATGCATTTCTGTGTTGAAATTGTGCCTCGATATGTACGATTCTGTTTTAATTAGTGCAGATACATATCCTGAGTTGCATAATGGCACAGGATACGTATGCATTTCAAACACCCGGTAACGATAGGCCCCTCATGTAATTATACATGTAATTGTATTGTAGTATTAGTATTTGAATAAATAACTTAGTTTTTTGTTTTAATAAAAATATTTCGCATAAATTGATACACATCACAAGAAAGCGCACCATCTGCCACTGGCTCTAACAGATTATAATCAATGTTGCAATAAAATTGGTAACTGTAATGCGCCATCTGGTATGAACGTGCCTTCCCTACAGTAATACCCACAATGGTGCATCATAGCTAGATACAGCGTGTCCCTGAAATCGTCTGACGAAGATCGTGTCCCTATAATCGTATATAGTTAAAATATATTTTTAATTACATTTAATAAATAATTGAATATATGTATACTATATATTAATCATTAATCTATTCTTGAAGGCCGATTTATATATATATAATTCAATTAATTCGTTCTCAAACGCAAAAAAATGGGGCATTTTTGAATGATATAAATAAATGAATAAAAATTCAGTCAAAACTTTATTTTTATTGTATCGAGTAGAAATGGCATTTAAAGCGGAGAAGGAAAATTGTTACATCCAATTAAATCTTATATCCAAGCTATCCTAGTGATCAATTTCACAATAAACTTGTCCAAAGTTGTATATTATTTTTTCTTGGATGCTTCTAAAGTATTTAATCAATGTATCTAATGCATGTATCAAAACTAGTTAAATTCTATTATGTTATCGCAAATTAAATACCTCCTTTTTAACAATCATAAATAAATAAGTCTTTCTCGCATTAATTTTCTATCATATGAAACATGAAGATTTTGTTTCTAGAAAAGGCAACATTAAGCAATAAAAAAAAATACAAACGAAGAAATTATACATTGGCCAAAGATATTCTGATTAGGGTTTAAAAAGGATAATTAAAAAAAAGTCCCTGTGGAAGAAAACGCGGAATTTATTGATATTGATTTATTTAGAAAACGGGAGAGGCCTAAAAACTTTGGCAATATCACTATTCCACCACTATACACAACATCAAAACACATATTAAGAGAGAATATAGAGATATTATGAGTTTATTGCCTCCGATCCACCATAATTACTTCACCATTCTAAGTGCAAAGGAGGAATATGTTTGTTATTAGTTATCTCTTCGAAGTAATTCACTTTTCGTGCTATGTTGTTTATAAGTACATTATAATATTAATATAACTGCAATTAATTCCCAATACACTTGATTTTCGCTTATTTACATATCTGCATTTAATACGTATTATTTATTTTAAAAAATCCATTTCATAAAAGTCAATTTTTATTAAAATGTAAATTTAAAATTGCAATTGGTTGTATTTTCATAACTTGTTATTATTAAACAAGGTACAAGTTTATTTTTAATTAAAAAATAATTATTTGTATATGTAGCGCGGTGTAGAGCAAGAGCGCGATCTGCTTCTCAGCGCTACCAGCGTCTGCTATTGGACGGATGGGGGCCGGTAGCGGAGTGCGGGGGGTCTCGTCGCTAAGCACGGTGCAGTTGCACTGACTCACAGCTTGTGGCCGCGTGCCGTTGTCACTTATTTGAATATCGTTAATATTATTTAATTTATACCTGACCTTATTTTTAATATTTTAAATAAAATATGAGCGAAATATAATATGTAATATTCCACAGCACCCCCAAGTATTTTAGCCACGAGCCGCCACTGATATATAACAATTTAAAGCATGATTAAAAAAATAACCTACAATTTTCTATATTCAAAATCAATATAAAACGTGTGGTATGAGGCTCTTTGATTTATAATAAATAAATTTAAAAAAAGCTTAATGTGATCTGGCATAAGTTGAGTTAAATCAACCATTATCCGTTTTCTGAATGTAGTAGAATTGGATTTTAAAAACTTTATAACGGCTAATGTGTGATTTTATATATAATTTTCTTGGTTTTAATACATTTACTCTATATTTTAATTTAATTTTAGACACGCACTAAAGATGTTTTAAACTGAAGTAAAGGTTTCAGGATGCACCAATATATTTTTTTCATTATAATCGAGTTTTAGTCCTTGTATGGCAGCGTTTAGGAGATGGCATTAATAAATAGTACAATAAAAAAATAACAGATCTATATATAATATGCTTTATCATTCTATAATAAACTTTTGTTGAGCTGTAACCGTGTCGGCATATGGAAATATTTTATTCTGTTTGAGTTTATTTTATCTCTAATATGGTAATTTTCATTTTATTTATTTAGCGTAGACATTAAAAAAACAAATATTCATATTTCCATGATGTTAAATATTAATATTTCAATCCTTAAAAGATACTGAAAATTTTATTAGACTCATTTGTTGCGAAGCTTTAGATCTCTTCGTTAATTTTGGGGGTTTACGATATAAATGCCTCCTTCACTTTGTGGAGTGGTCTTAATTTTTTTTCTATCGATGATATTTAATGAAAATCTAAAATTTTGCATTAAAATTTGCTGGTAATTTCCGTTAATTTTTATTATATTATTTTAATGCTTTTGCAATAACTTGGACACTCTGTATGTGTTACTATCCAGATACATTGGCATACATAATCAGTGGCTGAAACACGGCATAAAATCTCGTGCTGCGTGTTTCTTCATCTGCGTATCAAATCACTCCTTAAGCTCTGGCCCGTTTCCACCAGCCTTGGCGGAGAGACTCATTTTCCACGGATGAGGAAAATCTCCATTTTGTAATTTAAGAACCGTTTTATTTCAACTTTAAAGTTTGCGAGGATGGGCGGCGGGGGGGGGGAGCGAGAGGGCTTACTGTGAGGCTTAGGACCCGACCCAATTGTTACAACCTTAATCTAAGCGCTCGCGGAGCGCGGATGTTGGCTCGGGAAATTTGCGCCCCATTGTACCAAAATTACACAATAAATATATCCAAAACTAAAAACACAATTTTCAAACACCTGAGAGTAACTGAATAAAGCCACCACCGCCAACAATAAATAATTCAACTCTTGCGAAACGTACTCGAGTGCACAATAAGCGCACTTGACGAATCGATCTGCACGAGCGCATCTGGAGCACGTTCCGCCGTAGTGTCTATGCAGAAATAGTAATTTCCAATTCCAGCATCCACTTTATATTAAATGTCATGAGAATGCACTTGGAAAGTGACTGTCAACATACAAGTTGCATTAAGCACTTAACAAACTTTGCTACGAATTTAACTTTGCCAAGATTATTTCTGTTTGTTAAATCTGGCATAGACCGAGAAAGCCGCGCCGCGCTTTGCGACGCCATTCGCTAAACGGACAAAGTTTAGTTTCCTCATTAATATATAGCTATTTGTTTTATATTTATGTTTGTTTACTACACGGATTAAAGTAATCTTTGCTGAAATATATTGCGAACAATAGACCACCATCAAATTTTGTACATAATTTATTGATTTACGAATTAATAGCTTATAATACATTATCAAAGTATGTACTAAGATCTACAGTCTACCTTCTATATCCCCGCGATAGGGACCGCTGTCAAAAACCGCGCTATAGAAGACTAGGCACCCATAAACAGTTTGAGGTTAGGTTTTTAAATAAGAGACTGCACTAACGTTATATATAATTTATACTTTTGTAACGTGGGAGCTTCTCAGGATTCGTAATGGATATAATGAAAGACGCAACGAGACACAAATTTGTATAGAGACAGTATCTTTATTCATCGGAAACAATACAGCGGACGAATCAGCCTAGCCGACCGAGGATTACGGTATTACTTATACGACGATTTTTACATTGAAGAGGAGGATAAACACAATATAAATTATGCTAACTATCCGAGAAGGCTATCGCCTTCTTACATGGTTGACCGTTTCAAACTGATCTCAAAACTCAGGGGCATCTATATATAAACTGAGGGTTTCGTCGGGGAAACAATGCTTGCCTCTGTCTTGATCCATGACACGTATTGGTAAGGTCACTGTACTCAATAGATCTCAAACTATGGGACCTTGCTCATGTTGTATGAAGCAGTACCTAATTTTGATGCGTAGTATAGCAAACACTTTGAGAGCCGTGATCCTTCTAGAACTATATTCGGGTTAATGTCTCCATAAACCGAATAAGTTGTCACGATCTCATTGCATTAGCTCACTGCCGAATTGCTCTACCTATGTCATAGACCAAGCAAACCGATTTTCCAGCTTTCCTCCGACATTACACTCTGAAAGGGCTTTTTGTCAAGGTATATGAAAGTTGAAAAAAAATACAACATCAGCTAATTATTATTGGATTTCTTTATAATATATATTATTAAATATATACTTTATAATCCTGGCCTCGGGGTTAAGTTGGAAGCGTTTCTGTTGAAGATCGCGTAGTGTCCTCCAGGTGGCAAAGACCCGCCTCAGGTTAGAAGACCACTTAGATAATAATTATAATTACATTATAATACAATTTTATATAAATAATTTAGCAAAATCGTGTTATCCAGCTTTTTCTATAGGTAACTGTCACCTTTTGGTCCATTCAATATTATTTGAATGATAAATAACTTTTAAATGGCATTTTTTGTTTAATTCTATGTTTATCATGACAATCTTATCCGTCATGGCAGCTCGAAAACAACCGCGTCATCCGAAGGTGATCTCTCAGAAAATATTAATGAACTCTTCATCGATATCTTGACATTTAAAAAAAAGGAATACGACGAGTAAATGACAACGCTCTCAACGATGTCTCGCCGCAGAGTGAGCTCTCACAGCACGTGTCACTCGTACGTTTCACTCGCACTCGGCATATCGTACCGAATGCAAGCTAGAAAAAGCAGCAGTGAATATTCTTGCTTTTATTTTTTTTCGCAATTACAGACAATAAAAAACAATGATTATTTATAATATTTAATCTTTAGACTTTTTAGACAAATACAAAAACTTAAGGTACCCAATAGTCTGACCGTTTGATTTAGAATTGCATAAAAAATCTACGTTATCACTGTGATAAAAAAAGTATAATTCAAGTATACTTTTAAATTTATATTTAATAATCTTAGACCTCCCAGTCTAGTTGCTAATGTTGCGGAGCCAGTTTTTTTCCTCCCAACCACCATTTACATTCCACCTTTCCCTCCGTGATAATCTGCAGAAGGTCTACGATTGATATGTTCAAAGTACTCAATTTTCCAATATTCAAAGGCTCACGCTCCTTGTGAAGGAGTTGAATTACGGTTGCATTCTTGACGCGTTCCGTCTGTGGAATCTCCAACATTCGTTTTCATTCGGTTATTGTTTCCTAACAACAGTATTCAAGCATCACAACTATATAGAAGTAACCACACATGGCACAACAGAGTTCGGAGACGGATCTTAAAGAGGAGTTCGTAACAATTTGAATTTATTTTTTTTATTTTCCGAGGATAGAGTTAAGCACGTAGAAAATGCGTGAGTGCTGACAAAAAGAGGACAAATGCTTCTAAGCCTTTAAAATGTAGAATCACAATTGTTGAAATGATGTCGCGGATGAACAACGACCGAAAGCTTATAAAAATAATTAAAAGACCAAAGCTCGCCGAGTTTTGTCATGTAATATAACATCCTGATACCATATTAACTTTTACATGTGATCACAGAAGGCAAGATTTGAGGTAGATAATACCAGGTACGAAACGCGTTTTATTTTTAATAATTAAATAATTTCTTCTATTACAACTACAAAACTCACTAAATTAATTTTAAATATATTAAATATTATAATTTAATGATATTTTTCAAAAGTATTCAGAATAATGCAAATTGTATGTTACTCCTGGAGGATTAGGATTCCTTAAATGAGCTTCACATGGCGAAACGACCAAAAATTATACATTGCATGGCTTTTGACAAGCAAATAAAGACATGTTATTTGGTGTAAAATGTTCAGTGCGCATTAAAATGACATTTCGCATCCTTCATTGCCAAATTAGACATTCGTGTCCCTCTCATAAAACGGTCTAACGAGAACATAAACTTTAACTGCGCTTTACTACACCTATCCCACTCGAACAACACATACTGAAAATTAATTGAAATTTCCGGAAAAAAATTCATCTAGAAAAATCTGCGATATATTGCCGATAATTAACATTTGATTCGAGCGCTCGGAATCAAATTGGTCCATTTCAAAAAGTTGAGTTTTATTACCTGAAATATCAGTCGAAGGCATAAATTCAATATTCTTCCAACGGCTTAATACTGCGCCATAAATCAACCGGCTCACTTAACACATTCTTCTCCGGGAAGATATCCAATTTCACGGAAAATCCTGCAGATTATATCGTTTCAAATTTTCGCAATGAGAAAAAAATCTCAGACATATTTAAATTGTAAAAGATTTTTTTAAGACTTGTTTAATTTATCGCGACTTTATAAAAAAAAAACACAACTAAATAAGCATTCGAGATAAATTTCTGGGGATAATTAAATTTAAGAATGTAAAAAAAATATTGTGCCTCCTTATAATCCAAACATATCTATGTAGACATGAAGTGAAATAAACTTTTTTATATCAAATATCACCGCGAAATACATATTTTTAATTTATATATAATTAGTATTGCGGTAGTGAAAGAGCAGATTAATACGTTTATCTAATCCCAACAGCATAACGCCATAATTGGCACTAGAACGTCAGCTAATTGCACAAAGTCGTCCCGGCACAGTGGCACGACCCTCAAAAACTGTCGACACGACCGCAGCGGCTGAAGATATCCAACAGATAATGGCCGACAACGACAATAACAGTAACGCCGAACATATCAAATAATTATGCCGGCGTCGAGCTGGTACCGCCATTAGGCAGCGGCGCATTGTCCCACGGGCGTCCTAATGTGTCCTCATCGAGTCTTATCCAACCCTTGGCCGTGGCGCATTGATACCCCGAGTGTTTCCGTTTGAGATATCCGGAGGTTTGGAATTTTGAAACTCTGTGCAAAACTAAGGACGGTCGCATATTAGCGCACCGAGATTACGCATCGCAATCGTACGTGGGTCAGAGGAAGGAGACTTGTATCAGGGTTCCTCCACCTGTAGCTCCAATGATTATTCTAATGCAACTCATTCCAATGTTTGGAAATGAACAAAATATGTCTGTTTTAACAGAATTTATAACGTTCTAATCACTATCTCTCATTGTTTGGTCAACAGTTTTACAGCTTTACACTATTTTGCATTATATTTTGTAAATTGAATCTTTCAACGCGGCGCGCTAGACACTCATGTGCTAACGAAACGAAACTACAACGCAAGACGATCGATATTCATCACATTGATTTTAACTTAGTTATTTACAAGTTAATTAGAATGAATTAAGTCTTAGTTATTGCTTTAAAAATCAGATCACAAACACTCTTAATAATAAATTATTTGACCTATTTTAGCACTTTGATCTTTTGTTCTATTTATTATTACGAACATATAACGAATCTAGCTTATTCGTTTTATAAAGATGGAAGAATATATCCTAGTTCACATTTTTTCATAAATTTTCATAGCAAACAGATCACTATGCAAAAAATAGCGCCGTTTACAGATGCAGATTTGTATTTAGCTCTCCCACAGCAAAAGGTTTAAAATATCACGGACAAATATTGGAAATAATCAATTTTGTAGCGGGGGATATTTAAGTCTTGTTTTTTTTCGGGGCTTCGTCTATTAAATATGCTATTATTAAGTCTAGTACAACATCTTCCTTGTTCATGTTTACCGTTAGCAACGTTCTAGAATATTTTAGAATGTTCTTAAAAATTTTATGAGAACATAATTTATAATAAATCCACTAAAATAAAAACTCAAGTCTTTTGTAAATTTTTTTATTGGCTGCACTCGTACAACACTAAATTTTAAAATTTACTAGAATGTTAATCTTTTAACTTTCTTTGATTAACTTATCGTTTTACTATTGACTGCCTCTAAATCTTCTAAAATACTCTACCATTCTTTAATATGCCTTTATTTTTCTAAAATATCTTTGTTTAAAATGACTATTAATATAACCATCTACTAGGGATTTTCATTAATTTATTAGTTTTTTTTCTATATAATACGACTCTAAAGATTGTTTTGCTTATGGAGACTTATAATAGATACATTTATGGGAATTGTAACATATGCATTTGCAATCCCTAGATATGGTTATTGATTTTCGAAACCCTCCTGTAAAAAAAGATAATTAAAAAGATATATTTTTGAAAAACAAACAATTGAAAAAACTAAAAAAGTTCTCTCAGTCGTCTTAGTTATAAAAGATTATGGCATACTTTTTATAAAGAATAACTTAATAATCTAACTCTAAGTGTAAGTGAATTTAAAATGTATTAATAATAATACTATTAACCTCTAATTTGGTAATCTAATCTAATTAACCTAATCTTTTGGGGCAATATGTCAGGTCCACAGAGTGAAAAAAGTTAAAAAAATATATAGGGCATAAAAATCATGTCAAAGGATAATAATTGATCTATTTTGATACACATGACGTTGTAAATCATTATTTTTTATTATTTTCTATTATTGCACTTTATCAAAAGCTTTTTCACGATACATAAAACGAAACACCGGTAAATAAATTCGTGTATAGACCAATTCCATTTCGGAATTTGAATATTTTTGCAATTTATATGAGTAAATCTCTTACACTACTTTCATTGAAACAAATAAAACGATAAAAATTTACGACTCAATAACGTTAACAAATACATAGTTTAGAACAATTCAATTTACGTTACTGCAAAAATAAATTGAATACCTAATATTCTTATATTATGTCTTAAAATTTACTTAAACGCTACGTATTTTTAATTTAATATTATGTTTAAAATTAAAAGTGTTTATTAGCGCTGCAAAAATATCTTGCGGTACCGTTTAATAAATTAAATTTGTCTCTAAGAAAACTGACGAGCTAAAGGGGATTTTAATTAACTATCAAAAAAGAGTGATTGATTATATAAAAATAACTTTGGACATTTAATATTGCGATAAAAAAATTTGCCATCAAATAATTTATGCTTAAATTTTCATATAACTATTCCTGTTCCTGTTATACAAGGATTGATCAATACAGATTTTTTTTAATTTTGCAAGCTGTATAAGTATTTTGAAATTAGTAGCCATATTGAATCCATTTTATTGTTGGCTTTCGTAAATGTTTCACGTGTGCTAATAAAAAGAATTTTTGAACAAAAACAATTAATTTATAACGCCTTAACCTTCGTATACGTCGGATATGATTGCACATGACTTCGTCTTATTCTCTAAAATAAAAAAATAACACAAAAAGATGATGTTTCACTAACACAGATAAAGACATATAATATAGATTTTCTTAAGAAAAACGAAATTTCTTTATATTTGCTTTATACTTCTTCGTAGATGAATAGTAGATATGGTCCAAACGAAGCGTGCATCTGACAGCATCAGCCAGTACCTACGCCTAGGACAAACGACTGCACTTTAAAAGAGTAAATAGGCGACTGTGGCAAGAAAAAAAGAGAAGAATTTGATCCATTAAGTCAACAAAAGTTATTGGGGACGAGTGGTAATGGGGGTGTTGATGGCTTCTACCGTCGCAAGCTTTTCGAAACATGCAAAGCTTCCACGTTCATTAATAATGCAACACTGCCAGTGATGTTCGATAATTTACATTCATGATACACTTATTATTGTTAGGTGTCTTTACTGAATAATGTACACGTACACTTGTAGTAGTAAAAGCTTTACATACGCGACTTAGGTCAGGTCCTTTCAAATTATGCATCCCAAGGGAAATGTGATTTGGGCCACTAGACGGACCACCTCCTTATATATGGAAAGCTCTGAATAATCAGTGGACTAGGTCCGTTCGAAAATAAATTAAAAATTAAAAAACACGTAATATATTAATAAAATAATACATAATAAAAAATAATGTGTAATCGATTTTTCAAGTGTTATCATAAGCAGCAGTAAAAAACGTACCGAATTTAATTAATTAACAATTCATCTGCTCTGAGGTTTTTTTTAATATTTAAATGACATTTATGAAAACGAATATGGCAAGTTTTTTAAGCTTTATTTTTCCATATACATTATTCGTAATATGGCGAAAATTTTCATACTTTATTCAACTCGGTTCGAAAAAAAAATCTCAGCTTCAGAGGTGTCGCAGCCACGTGTCCCGTGCGCTCAACCCTTTTCACTTGCGAATATTTTATAATTTCGGAAAACTTCCCGCCAATCTGTTTTATTCATGACGTCAGGTACAACAAAGAGAAATTACCCGCTTATTTTTGGAAAAAGGCGCTGCATCAGTGTTTAATTATGTAGCATACAAACTCGAGTAGAAATTTTAATTAAAATTTCTTGCTTAGATCCATAACATATTCTTATTTAATCATTGATCGTAAATTTAAACAAAAAGTAAATAATAAATTATTTCATTTGTTTATCAATCATGATACAATATAAATAACATTACGAATTGTTCACAATTTAAATAGTATTTAAAAATTACAGTATTTACCTGAAAACGCATGAAACCCGCAATACAAACAGGTGAATACGAAATGTGATCGAGATTTTGAAACACGAAACTTGTCTCAATATACGACTATTTGTCGATAGTATTAGCTGAATCCACATAATACAGCATAGCTCATGAATATTAATGACATTCAGCTGCAATAACGCAAAGCTATTGAACACGAACGAGTGGCTCAGAGAAGCTCGAGGCGTCAAAGCCAGACTGGATTCTGGCAGATCATGTTTACTCAATCTGAAAATATTTTTGCAGTGCAAACTATCGATTCCTGAAATTGGATATTTTCCCTCTTACGAGCTTAAAAATTGCATTGCAAAAAATAATAAACTGTCTGATCTCAATATAAACGATATTTAAATATTAGCTTCGTTTAAAGCGTGCACGAAAACCATTGGCTACCGTTTTTTTGCATAAAAAGTAATAAATTAAAAAATGCAAGTATGAAATATGGATCAAAACACGCTAAATAATAATTCAATGCAGAATATATTTTGCATCGATTCGTGGACTGCATATGACAGTTGAATCCATTACTTCACACCATTGACTAGAGTCAATGCAATCGATAACATCGCCGAAGACATTCTCTAAGATATTACTGCAAGAAATTCATCTTTATTCTATTTATAAAGAATATTTTTTTGGAAAATACACTACAAACAAACCTTCAACATTAGCTAGGGAGGAATTTATCTGTGAAAGACTCATTGAACACTTTGATTTTGATTTTTTCTATCATGTTATTCATTCATCGTCTAATAAATATATTTAAAAAACAGTTTTTTTTTAAAACCTAGTGGACTTAAGAATATTTATAAAATTAGTATTTTTGGCAAAAATAATCGTATTTCATATTCAAGTTAAATCCACGAGCATCTTTATCTAGCAAATCAACCCATTTTCTTCTTTACTTTTTTATCTAACATTATTAAAGATCTCAATAGGTTTAATTCAAAAAAATATATGTGCAATTTTTGATTTTCGTAATAAATCTATATTTATTCCTAACTATTAAGTGAATAATATTAGAAAATAGGGGGAAGCGAAAAAATCGCTTCTTTTTTATCAATGTAAAATTTATGTTTTTCATATTTCTTTTACATAATTTTCATCATTATTAGAAACTGTCTCACATGTTTCTTATAGTTTTTTAATTCATTTTTGATTAAAAAAACTAACCGGTTTTAAATCAAAATTAATCGTTCGAGAGGCTTTCGATAAAAAAAAAGGCTTTATATATAAAAAAAAAGATTTTCATTAATTATATGAATAAGACACATCTATGGGGTTGGATCTAGTATCCTATTAAAAAAAAGTTTTTTATAAATAAATAGAAAAAAACGTGGTTCAATTTTTATGCTAAAAAATCTTTTGGGCCAATACGTCTGACCCAAAGAGTGGAAAAGGTAAAGGTGTGTTCCATGAACCATAAGAGAAATTATTCGGATGGAGCAAGTTCTGGGGAATATTTTTCGTGGTCATTCTCGTTTTATCAGGGTGTCTATTATCACGATAAGGAATTATTTCCTTTCCGTTTAAGGAAATTATTCTTCACCACAAAATTGTATGTTTGATTTTTATTTTCTCGTTTAATATTTCTAATTTGCATCAGTAAACATCTACAGTAATTATTGAATCATCTGCGTAATTATCGCACTGAGTTATTCTTCTTACATTCCAACAAACTAGTGTTAAACCAGGCTTGAGAATCGGAACGGTATTTTGATTCGGAAAAAACTCATTACCCTGTTCGACTTATGATAATGTAAAAGACCCATTTCTCATTAGCATTAACAATTTGCTGTAAAAAGTGTGGAATTCTTTGTCTCCACGACTTTATCCAGTCATTAAATCACTTACAAAATCCAGTAACACATTATTTTGCAGCCATATCTGTCAGAATCACAAATCAATATTCTTATTGTGATGTTGGAAATATTGAATATCACAAAATTTTAATCTACTGTCCCAATTAAACGGAATTGTGTTCTAGATTACCGAAAAAAAATATTAGTTACTAACTTAAGCGGAATCAGTTTGATAAAATATTTTTAGCAAAAACTTATGGTAAAAGCTCTTTATTACAAAAGTATATTTACAAAAATTCTGCTACACAAATCCCTAATTCGTCCTGTGATTACTTATGCAGAGAAGACACGGTGTATAACTGAAAGAAATGAAGAAGCCTTGCAGATGATTGAAGAAAAAGCATTTCGTCGGAAATTTGTACTACGGAAATAAGATTATGATGGTTCGTGGCGTATTTAAAATAATTACGATCTTAACAAACCAATCGAAGTTCCCGATACTATCAGATTTATCCAGGAACTGAAGCCAAATAGATAACCGGAAACCTTACCTAATGCGGACCCATTCAATAAAGGAATAATTCGAACGGAACTGAAAGTTCTAAAGGAAGATTTCAACACAATGATAGTAAGTGACTGTGGTTCTAATCATGGATAGGATCAAATGCATAGAATTATTTTATCATACTTTAATAGTTTTGTTTTATTTCTGTAGACGCCGAGATAGAGACCACGCTATATAAAACAGCTCTATAGGAGACTAGACGCCCATACAAACAAGAGGTTTGGTGTTTTTTAATAGTATTTTGTAAATTTAACGAAATCAATACATTAAACATTTTCCATTTAAATGTTTTAAATAAACGTGATCCATTTTTAGTTTGTTCATACGCGCATGTTATATTTTGTTTTCAACCAAATGCCATTGACCTTTATTTGGCGAAGCAAGGTATTATATATTTACTAGACTGGAAATATTTTATTAGACTCAAAATTCTGCATTTTTTAAAAAATGGAGCTCAAAAGAGAGCACTGTAGTAGAATAGGGAGACAGCACACGCCGCTTTATATATCAGGGAGCGCTATAGGAGGGTTGATTGTATGTTTATACTAAATATCTGAAAAACGTGCTTTAATTAGATATTTTTTAGTATTAAAAACACAGCTTTTCAAGGTTTTTTTTTATAAATACGCGAGGGTGATTGTTGCGAAACATAAATTGAAATTAATTATACGCCATTCGTTGAATGCTTTTAAATTCGCTGTTTGCAAAATTGATGAATTTTAACTTTGATCCAATTTGAATATTTTAACAATAGTAGGTAAAAGTTTCGATAGTTTCAAATGCCTGAAATTAGTGCCATTGTTTTGCAAAGCAGACGGTGCATATGTTCGGGGTATGAGTTGAGTATCGACATTTGTTATAAAATAATAAAAAAAAATGACAATAAATAGTGTAATATTAGAACTTAAACAAATCAGAAGACATCCTAAGAATGGCCACCGCGATTTATATATTCCGAGGGTGTCTGCAAACATTTGTTTAAACTAAACATCCCCCCGTTTTAAGAAGCGGAGAACCTCGGTTCGTTATTCAACGCAAATACATGCGAGAAAGCTAATTTACATTAAAGGCAAAGGCCTAATAAAATTTTTAGCCAAAAAAATATATATGAAGAGGCCGCACATTAAGTCCGTATTTTTGGCAATATTTAAATTATGCAAATCCGGCCGCTCTTTGTATTGTCATTATACATTATACGCATACATTTACAATTGAATAATGTTTAGAAGATAAGTGTCGGTTGTGCACAGATTACATTGATCCCGTTGAACAATAAACCAAAATCAAATTAATATGTAAATTTTGCTCGGCGCTACGCTTCTGAAGCTTATCTGGGAATTAAAACCCGAATGATTTTATGTGACTAGTCTTAATTAACTCACGCAACTTATATCTACATTTTATTATAAATCATTTCGTGATATCATAATGACTTTATTATGGATGATGCATTATGATTACTAACAACCTAAGGCAATAATCTTTCCCAATTTCGTTTTTTATAAAATGTTATTATATTACATTTCAAAAAAATCATTAAAGCTTTTCCATTATATATCAATAATACAGAGATATTAAATAATTATATATTAAGAAGACCAAAATGTATTGACGTATTTTTTTAATGAAACTTAAACTCATATTGCTAATCATTTAAAAAACTTAATTATACAAAATAATTACCAATATTTTCTATGACCTTTTGCCATATATTAAGTAAATCTAAAATCCCTTTCTTATAAAACTCTGCATGTTTAGAAGCAAAATAGTCTCAAAAGGTCGATTTTATTTCATCTTCTGATTTATTTTTTTTCTCGTAAATAATGCTCCAATGAGCGAAAAGGCTGAAAATCGAATGGAGCCAGATCAGGAGAATGAGCTGGATGCAATAAATCTGTTAACTCTAATGTTGTGACTCTTCTTTCTCCTTCAGTAACTCACAGATACCGCGCCTCATGTGTTTGTTTCTCTCAGTCAACGCATGGGCGGCCCAAACGTCTTATTTTTTAATCTTCTCCATTTTTTTTCAGGTATCTTTGGGTTGACGACAATAAAGTACTAGCTTGGCTTGATAACTCTTTAATACCGAAGAGTCGGTATTTTTTCAACCTTAATTTTTCAAATCAAAATTACCTGATTTAATTTTTTTGAACCATCTTTGACATTTCCTGATGTTTAATGCGTCTCCATATACATCGCAAATATTTTCTATTGGCTTCGTTGCGTTTTTTTTTGGCATACAGCTACGCAAATGTTCTTCCGAAGGGTAAGTCTCGGTCAATACTAAAGGGACTTGTAAAAAACGTTTTTTCTACGCAAAACGAAGATAAGAGACTTCTCACGACACCAAAATATTCAAATACGTCTTTTTCAGTCAAAAGACTGACGAAAATTTACCTAAAACTATGCTTTCCGAAAATGCGGCATTACATTTGGATCCAACTAATATACATATAAAAGTATTAAACTGTCAATCTTATTTTTAGGTTAACAGTAAATTCAAAATGGACGCAAAAACAAATGAATTTTAATCCGCCATTTTATAAGCATCACATTCATGTGAAAAAAATTGGCCAAAACGCCTTTATTTGCGTCCAATATCCGACAGTTCATATTTTTTATGCGAAATTTTCATCAATCAATTGATGATGATATTCAAATTCCAGAAAACAAAAATGCAAAATATAGTCGAAATACGTTGACGGTGTCTTTTATTTTACGAATTGAGTGAAAAATATGTATCAGGTCAGACCAGAAAATATACACAGGTCTGCCCCGAACAGAGCTTTACGCAGCAATGAAAAGCGACCTTCTGTATACGGTAATACGGAACATTTCTCTATACCTCCACTGACTGACAAACATCAACACTCGTCCGTGTCGAACCAACAGCTAAACTGAGACTAGTAGCGACTACGTGTCTTGAATAGACTTACGTAGTAAAAAAAAGCGACTTTATGTATACAATAATATGTAACTTTTCCCTTTACCTCCACTACCTATCCAAACAACAACACTTGTTCGCACTAAAACTAGCGACCACGTGATCAGGGCGAATATAAGAATGTCCAGACACATACGAATACGGTTTTGTTGGCATATTTCAGCTAATTATTGTTTTTTAATAGAATAAATGTGTGTGGGGCAGTGCCCCAGTTGCCCCTAAGGACGAGCCGAGCATCAGAAAACGCCAATAATGACAATACATACATCTCAAATTTATAAATTATTAATAATGACATTTTTTATTGTTTTTTTATTTAAATTTGACGCATTCGCAATTTTTAAACAGCACTCGCCAACTCGAAAGTTTTATTTAAAGCCCGCCGAAATCATAAACAATTCCATAAAGATAAAATTACGCACAGAATTCATTACGCAACCGGATAAAAGGTAATAAACCCGGGGTGTTGTACATTTTTCATGGTATGACGGTTACGGTTTTCAAAATTTCGCATACCCACATTATATAAATTATAATGCGCGCTTTCGTCTCGCGATCGTAAAGTTTAATATTTATTTTAACGAGCGATGATAAAATACAACTTCGCATGGCTTTTGCGGATATTTGCGTTGATTTGCTTGGAAAAGTTTGTGCCAATTTGGCTCTACCCTGAGATGATACGAGATATTTAAACATAAGCACAAAATATATACGAACGAAGACTCACCGCACCCCTGCTGGGCTATATCTTACCTTCATACAAAATAAAAAATATTACTCAAACAATTTATTAAATTTTATAACTCTCAAGAATGTAATGTTAACATCTTTATTTTTTTTTTACCAACATAATTTTTGATAAATCCTCGTGCTACAAAAACATAGAATCTGTCTCATATTTTTAATGTACCACAAAATACAATCGAGGTAATTTACACCGCTCGTGCTCTGTGCTCAAAACAGTATCATCGAAAAATAAATTACTTCATTCCCGACAGACGACGATGAAGTGTGTCACGTTGAAAAGGCTTTTGTTAGTGCTTCCTTGTTGTCTACGTCGTACAGCTTAGTGACATAGCAAATTGTCATAATATATATCCTCGACTAACTATTGCACATCTCGCATAATGCATCCAGATCTTGCGAATTATTCGCAACAAGTCGTGCTCCATTCTGTCCAAGAAATTGCCTAGATCCTATTGTCGCAGCTGAAAGCTTATTGTTTGCAACCAATAGATAAACGGCTTAGTAAATACCGCCAAATGGTGTCTGAAATTATGTATGTTCGAGATGCATTTACAAATTTCTGGGAATTTACTTAAAAAAAACAATCCTCATACTCCATTTATTAATTATCTACGTTTGATTATATCGTATAGTTGAACTGATGACGTTTATTCAGCACAATGGAGTTGACATTAGACATTTCTAAAGCACAATCAGCATCAATGATATGTTTGATCATTATCGGTCAAACAGATCCTCTCACTCCATCTCCAGCTATAATACGCGGCGAAGAAATTGCAGTTAATTATTTTAAATTTACAAAAATTAACTGATAAATATTATTTCCGCTATAAACTTGACATTATCGAAAAAATCTCCTTAGTTAAGACTAAGAAATCTGCTAATAAATTTAACCGATCCGTCACGGGGGCTCGAAAACAACAGCGTCGTCCGAATGGGGTCTATTTATAATGGAAAATAGACCCCAAGCATTTTAAGTCATAATATTGATGAGTTTCTCATCAATATTCTGATTTAAAAAAATATATTCTTAGAATAAAAAGAATTATTTATGATATGGTCGATATTTGGATTTTTAACTAATCAAAATGAAGCGTTAATTGCACGATTTCACTCGCACTCGGCATATCGTACTGGATTCGAGCGAGTAAAATATCGCGACCGTGGCAACAGAAACGAATATTATTGTTTTTGTATTTTTAATGTTTATTTAATAGCGACAGGGCTAATAATCACTTGCGACCGGCTACTTGAGACTCATTTTGGGCAGA
>JAGXCT010036790.1:0-20652 GCA_022495035.1 Philopotamus ludificatus
CGGTGATTTTTATAATGCGGCCACAGTGAAATTTCACTTGAGAACCGCTGCTCTACACCCAGGTTGGAAGCCGTTGCCGTGAAAGCACCGAGCAACTCGACAACCTTATTCTTACAGCAGACAATGTCAACATCGACAGCATTTGCCAGCAGTATTGCATCTCTCCAAGGATCGGCTTTCCGTGGTCTCATCGCAGCCTCCAAGTCTAAATTAAATAATATGGGGGATATAGCTTCCCCTAGAAACTCCGAACAGCTGGGACATACCGAGTACCGTTTCTACCGGCTAAATATCTCAGCTCGCTTCAAGATTAGCACTTCTTCCTCTTCTGTACGTTTAGCGTTGTAGGATTTGAAGTAGTTTCCATAAATTTTGTAAGTGAACAATTGTGCAGCCGATTGCTCAGAAAAGCCTATAAATAGATTACTGGCGTATGGTGATTGGGCCCTGGACAGCCTATAATTTGGCTTCCAGCTGATTGAGTGTTAAGGAGTTAGAGACAGAATCGCAGAAGGAACTTAGCACTATTCTAGAAATGAGCTTCCAAGAAGTGTTATGAAGATAGGTGATGAATTTAAAAAAAACAATTCTGAATTGTTTTTGATCAAATCTCATATATAATGTCTTATTTTCAACTTCGTATAAAATCAGTTGGAAAACAGGTGTCCTGATTAATCAGCATTGGACGGTAACATTTTATTCTGATAATGAATAAAAAAATTGTTCACGAATAGTTTTTTTAGAAGTCTTCTAAACCGACAACACCAAAAAGATTCACAATAAATAAAGCAAATGTTATGTAATTTATTTTAATATGTGTTATTTTTATTTCGCAGCTGCTGCTATCGTATTGCCGACATGCCGCCTGGACAGCTTAAATGCGTGTGGACTTAATCAAAAGTGCGTGCAAAGCGACGACAAGAGTGTCTGTCAATGCGAACCGGGCTTTATTTTCAACCCGGAAAGCAAGACTCTAAACGACGCCTGCTGCGATACCCTACCGGCGGATCTGCCGTCCGACAGCTCTCATTCGTCAGCCACGACGATAATCGTCACTCTGCTGGCCTTATCGCTTATCACGTGTGGCTTAGTATTAGCGATACGGCGTTATAATTTAATAAATTGGATGCGGCAGAGACTGAACAGAAGGGACAACAGTGTCATGTACGAGGATGTCATGATTGGACAAGACGACCCGCCAATTGCCGCTTAATACTCGTCGTACGTCTTTCGCGTAGCCAATGTTATTTTGACTTGCACGGCCATTCCAATATTCGCTCGAGATCTCACAATGTTGCGGGTGACGTTTTGCATTATCAAAACGATTACGAGTCAAAGTAATACTTCCTGTATATAAATTTAGTATATTTTTTATGTGGAATTTTGTATATATATATATCAGGTGAATTTATATCGTAGTACGTGTAATTGTATAAACCAGTCATTAGTTACTCATATCTTATGCATTTTTTTTTATATATACATAGTATACATATTTGATAAGCTTTATTTATAAGTGTCGCTGTATACATAATGTGTGGAATATTATCAAAAATTATTATGTATATATAATATATTAATTATGAGCTCAATTTTTCTATATGCGACAAGTCGTGTGTTTATTAATTTTTGTTGATGGATAATGCACAAAATGCAGGTATATTTCGTTGCTTTGTGCATGTCGGAGAATTATTTTTAAATATTAAAGTAATCGACTATTTTGCAGCAGAACTCGTCTCACTCGGAATTTTATGAAAAATCAATCAAATGAATTGGATATTTATTTTGTTATCGCTATCGAGCACTATTTAACGAGGATTTTTTATTTTTCGAGAAATATCCTTAACTCCTGGGGCACCGTCATAAGTTCTATGATTTATTCTATTGCCCATTAGCAGCCCTCGATGCAGCCTGTCACTGGAGAGCTGTTGTCACTCTCGTCGTGGATCAGTCCTATTCGGCAAATGCATTAATATTTTCGTGGATATCTGGTCAGTTGCTTTTCAGTACAGGTCTCCATTTTTGGAGTAGGGCCTATATTACGAGCTTTCCAAAATATTCTATAGTTTGTTGTCTTATTTTATTATGATATTTCTGAATCTAATAAACCTTTAAACATAAAGATGTCGACAAGAATCATGGCTAGCATTTTTATCCAGGGTCCATATATTGCTGCCACATTGTATAAGATGCCTTCTAACATCTTGGCTCTTCGGGTACGGGTCAGCTCGCCGGCCATAAGCCCGGGAACCGAGCTCTCAACGCGCGGATTGTAACAATAATAATCAGACGAGACTACGGCCAATTCATATTTATTTTACGGTCTGCTACGGGCACCTGTAGCACACATGTCACCGAATTTGACGAATAGCGGCCTGGCTCTTCATAGCTCCGTAAAATTTACGAAACCATGATTTTGCCCAACCGCCATCGCTGCCACGTCCAATACCGATACGTGACAACACTATTTTACCATATTATGGCGTTTTCTTATGTTCCGAAAAAGATATCTTCTCGGTGTATAGTTATTAACCCTTTAACCGCTAGAGGAATTTGAATAATTATGCGTCCTGCATGCGAATAAATTTGCTAATACATACTAAATATAGCTAAATAAGAGTTTATTTATGAAATACATGGGTTCTAGATGTTCCCATGAATCAAACGAACACATTCGTATCAATATAACTTTTACAGAAAGCTTCAGCAAGTGTCGCTAGCGTATACAGTGAATTAGCAGTTGTCACACCAGCGTGACAATAGCAGTTAAAGGGTTATATAATGATCATGAATAACTTATCTACTTTGCAAACATCTTGTTATCACTTCGGATAGATTATGTAGTTCAAAGACACTCAAGGCCAGACTTGTGACATTCAGTTCTTTTTTTTTAATTAAAAATTCGATCAAAATTTTACTACGTACATAGTATAAATTAAAATGTATTAATTTTCCATCATTGCAGATTCATTGCGTACGAAAACGTTTCAAAGATTATATTTAATGAAAAATCTTAAATCGTAGCTTTTAATAAAAATATTTTTATATCTTAGGATCTTTATAAATTTTTATGAGCTTTGGTTTTGATTTTATTATTTAATGATTAATTTGGTTTAAGTACCGTTTTTCTATATTACGTATATCAATTTTATTTTAAAATGTTTACGGTACAATTTTTACATGTATTGGACAATAAATTATTACGTAAAATACATCCCGTCGTATTAGGGATTCAATCGTCCATAACAAGATTGCCTTGTAAACGAATATTTGTTTAGTAGTCGTCAATGATAATTCTCTCTAATTAAGACCACCGTGCGTTATGTAAATGTTCAATTCAGTTTTATGAAAAATGCGTGCACATAATCGAGAATATGATTTGTCTGAAGGTTTTTTTTATTATTATTTTATATTAATGAAAAGCACCAAATATTCTGTATTGTATTATTGTTTAATTAAATGTATTATAGATGTGAGATCATAAATACTACATATCTGAGAAAAATGTGGCAAACTAATTTATCATTCTTTGCGAACAATGATCTTTTTTTGTTAAATTAATGAATCAATATTTATATTACTTAGCTAGTTAGAATTAAATATGAATAAAAATCCACTAGTTGCCAATCGATGATACGCAGTCGGCGCATTTTACGTTTTGTTATATTTTTTGACATAGCTATGCTCAATATTTGTAAATACTCATAGACATTTATGATTATCGCCATTCAGCTTTGACTTTATATAAATGAAATTAATTTTTATACAGTATGTCTATACTACCGTTATATTGTGTCTTTTTTATATTTGTTTTATAATAAATAAAAAATATAGTCAATTTTTCTGCTCGTATATTTTTACTGATATATCTGTGCCATCGTCGTTTAATAATTTAACGCACGACAAATACGCATTCTGCGTATTTGCATTATATCGGAATATATTCATTAGTAATTATATGCAAAATATGGTGGAAATATGACTGAATTATATTTTCTAATTAAATTGTAAATAATGTATTTATAATAAATAAATTATTGAAAATTGTCAACCAATTTTTAATTGCTCTCCAATCAACTATTTATAATAATCCTTTAACACATTCGCGGACAGTCTTGCAAGTGCATTGGCAGATTTTCGTCCACAATTTGTGGACAAAAATCGCCAAGGAGTTTGTGTGCAATTTAGAACTTGTCTCAACCCATTACGTATTTTTAGTTACTGCGTAATTTTCGCCAGGTCATTTCTCTCGCTGAGGCTCATTCACCAGGGTTTTTATGAATTGTGTCGGTTATTAGTGTCCCAGGGCCTACGCTTACATTTTTCAAGTCTCCGCGAGAGTGTTAAAGCTCACTTGATCTTTTGTGATACACTTGTGAGTGTTTTTTTATGTTATTTAATACAGCCAGTCCTCGACTTACACGATTTTTACAAAAAGTTTAATTTTTACAAGTTACAAAACCAATGATATTGCATGCTACACTTTAATTTATGAAGATAAGAAAAACGCTAAAAGATAATTAACCATGGACCAATGATCTATTTTACTTTCACCTATCCTTTAAAAATAAACCATATTTTTTGCCAAAAATGCTAAATTTTGTGCTTTCCTTGACATTCCGAAACCGATTAATCGTGTAAGTTAAGGACTGACTGTAATAATATGGCAACAATTGTTTGCCATTTACTATAAGTTTAAAAATAACTCTCCTATCCGTACCCTCAATATATTATATAACCGGAGTATTGAAAAAGCATTAACACACCGGACAAGACTAATATAAACGACGGCTATTGCTGTTTTTTTAACAAAAGTTGTTTGGAGAACATAAAAAATTAGGTACGTAGTGTGACCGAGATGGAATATGTTTGAAGAAGACAGCAACAAAAACAAAAGAAATATGGATTCAGTTAGCACATCCTTCACCGAGCTTGGGGTGTCTCAAAGATTCAACAGAGAGCTATCCAAATTATAATTATATATTGATGAATTATTCATTATTCATGTCTTGACATTATTTTTAAAACTGTATTATTCTACATTAACCGATCCGTCATGATGGCTCAAAACCAACGCCACTGACTGATGGGGTCTATTTTGTATGAAATGAATGTATGAAAATACGACCCCAAAATTTTCCAATCAAGAATTGATAAATTCTTCGACAATACCTTAACATTTTAAAAATATAGATTATTCTATGAATAAAAATAGTTATTCATGATATATATAAGTAGAAAAATTCTAAATATCGATCTAATTTTGAATTTTCTACTAATGGAAGCGACACGGAGGTGACGTATACACTTAGCGACGGCCCGCACCCAGATCGGTTAATACCCTGCACAGCATGATATTTTTTCTCGCTCATATTCGCCATGGAGCGATAAAAAACATCGCACCCGTGCCATTGTAAAACAATATTGTTTTTATTTTTTTTTTGCAATTGCGGATAATAAGGGTTATGATTATTTATATTTATTACTTAGACTCTTTTGGACAAATACAAAAAGTTTGGAACATGTACGATTTATATTAAAAGAATTGGTATAATACATTATTAATATAATGTTTTTTCTAACTGCATATTCTGCGCCTGTGTGCAGAACTTTAATTGGCCCCCTATACCCCCCCCCCCCATTCATCAAAATAAAAAAATAATAATCACTTAGGACTTGTTATAAGCAGAATGCCTAGAGAAGAGGATTAGGAATATCGAGGCAAACCCCCTCCTACTTGCCTCGACACAGTCGGGAGGGTAACATCCGATACCAACAAGGTAGAGGATATATTATATGCCCAATGCTAGCAATGGCCAAGAAAGGGAAACTCTTTACAAAAAACAGCATACCTAGACGGCTTCGACGGCCTCGATTGCCATTCGAGAGTCTGGTAAGGCCCATACCCTTAGTGAGCGAGTGTCTTGTGGCTGGCAAATGATGATGATGAAATTAAAAACATATTTGTGTTCATAAAATATTTAATTTATTGCTTGAAATGCACGTGTATGGCATGACTCCATATTTGGAATACATAAACATCGGAATAAATAAATATATAACATTATACTACCGCCGTGGTATATAAAAATTGTTCCTTCATTGGTCGAAGTTCATTTAATATCTATAATTTCTATAAAAAAAAATTATGTGAATTTGTCTTAGGACTTTTCATATTTTTATTACCACCTACATGTTTCTTAATCGTTGGTATTCTGGTATTTAAAAAGTGGAATAAAAATCTGGGGTCTGAGATTGAGTTGAAATATTTACGTTATTTATTAGCAAATATGTTTGATGAAGTAGTTACACCAAAAGAAGCGAATCGGACCAACCTGAGACATGGTAAACCTTGGCAAATACCGCAATGGTTAAAAAAATTAAAGTTATTGCTGTTTAATGCATTTCAATATGCAAAAAATCATCGAAAGACCATCAGCTGCCCTCGATCAACTCAAATTGATCATGAATAATATGAAAAGCTTTTTCTTTATCGAGATAGATTCCGTTACTTTAAATACATAAATAGAATCTGATTTTCGAATAAAATTTACATAAAAATATATTCAAAACTGGAACAAATATAAATTGTTCCGAAGATGATTTCCCAGTTTTCTTTTTTGGATAATTACATTTTTCTTAAAAACTTTGTTAAAGAATCGACTATATTTTATATAATCTTATAAAAAAATCATAGAAATATGCTCCATTTTAGTAGAATTTTATACACGCATCGTCTGGAATGTGTTTTTGAGTATTTAAATATATAACAAATATCAATAAAAAAAGAGATGGAAAAATATATGTAAACATTCATCTAAAATAATTCTTAAACAATATGACACACTTAGAATGAATAAAGATGCCGGTTTGCTGCATTCGCACATCACTGAAAAACAAATATTAATATTAATATCATAATAATTATTAGGTTGAGTCATAAATAACCTCGGATTCAGGTACAGTTTCTATTGTTTGGATTCACTCGCAGTAAGTCACCTGACAAGGGGATTTTCGTGTTCACTAGATAGATAAGTGGCCTGTCAGTCATTGGACAAATATTTAGTGTGATGAACGTTGAATGGTCTTATTCCGAACCTTTAATATGAAGAAACAAGAAGTGCATAGTCCTCATGTTATGTTCTGGTAATTTAAAGAAGGCACTAGTGCTAGAGCAACGGCCGAAAAGATATGCAGTGTATACGGTCAAAACTTGATAACCGATCGGGCAATTAGAAATTGGTTGTTGAAATTTCATTCCGGAGTCTTTGAAAGATGAACCAAGGGCGGGTCGCCCTTCTGACTTCGATGACGACATTTAAAATGCGATATTGGAACAAAATCCACGTCAAACGATAAAGGAGTTGGCAGAGAAATTCAATATTTCACAATCTACAGTTTATCGCCACCTGGAAAATTCGGGGAAAGTCAGCAGGTAAGGCATATGGGTCCCACAATTTCTCAGTGACCGAAATACAGCAGACCGTCTCAGACAAGTCTTCTCTCATGGCATAAAATCAAGCCTTTTTTGGACAGGAGAATAACAGGCGATGAAAAACGGATCACCGATAAAAATATTTTCCGCAAAAGACAATGGTTGGATAAGGATCAACCACCCCTACCGGACCCCAAAGCCAATGTTCATGGCAAGAATACTTCATTGGATGTATGGTGGGTTTGTCGAGGAATAATCCGCAACGAACCGATTACTGCCGATACATTCGTTTAGCAGCTGCAAAGAGTTCATGAAAAACTACTGGAAAAGCGTCCTCCACTCGTCAATCAGGAAGGCGTTATCCTGTAAACACGATAACACCAAACCACAAACGGGAAGAGACTCAAGAAAAAATTCTGGAGCTCAACTGGTCTGTTTTGCCGCATCCACCCTACTCCCCAGATCTTGCTCCTACGGACTACCACCTTTTCTATTCCTTACAGAATTTTTTTAATGGAAAACGATAAGTAGCCAACAAGATGGGTTATATTTAACAGTGGTGAAAACTTAATAGATTTATATAATTTTGTAAATTTTTTAAAGCAAAATTAAAGTATGATAAAAAATAGAAAGTTATTTATGACTCAACCTAATATGATTTTAATCGATATTTAAATTAAGAGCGTACCACTGTGAACAATGACCATGGCCGGAATTGTGTAGCAAAGTACTACGAAACGAATGTATATATTTTGTTCACTACCCCAAATCATTTCCGTTAGTAAAAATAATCTTGCAGTATTAGCTAACGTTAATCCTTTGCACATCAAGATGAATTCCACTAGAAAATATGATTTCGATTAATTATTTTATTTTAATAACTAATAAAATATAAACAATACAATACCTTTTTTTTTTATTTCCATCCTTTGATAATAAGTATTAAAAAGATATGGTATTCCGATAAAACATACGGAGGCTGAAAAATAAAATATATTTTTATGAAGCAAAAATTAATCGTGATGTTCGATCATATCATAAATATTATAAACTTACCGATAAAACTAGTGACGAAGGTTGCATATATCCCTTTTTCACTTGAAAATGGTTCATCCAAGCCTACGAATCCGATCTTCGGATTGTTAAGCCGCCATACAAACGAAAATTTCTTTTTATAGTCATCAGCATTTTTACTACAAAATAATTAACGCTTTATTCATATGAAATCAATAAGTATTATTTAAAAATTAAAGTCTCAGATATTTTAAATAAATCTAAACTAACTGAAATTGTAATTTATAGGTGTTATTAAAAATATGTAGATAATTATCAATATCGATGGTATTTACTATGGGCGTAAATTCCTCTAATTGCGATTTGTATGAATATGCTTTTGTCCATTTCTCATATGTCTCTACGATGACTAAAATAAGAAATAATTTCCAATATATCTGTAAAAATAAATAAAAATATTAGTATTAAAACCATTATTTACTTTATAAAAATATATACATACTTACATTGAACGATGTATTATATAAAACGTGTCTATATGCTTCTTTGGATAATAAGACTAGATCGACGGTAATTATAGTTGAATCGTATTCCAAATATTTATCAGCAACACTTCCACATCTTTTCTGAAATTATATACTTAAAGTTAGTATCCGTTTGTATCGTGACTGTTTGAACATGCTATTAACGATTACTGTAACACCATATTTAATCAAGATGCCACAAAAAATAATTATATTATATGATATTCATTTTGATAATATAATTTTTAATACAAATATAATAAACAACTTTTCTATGCATTTGTTTTTATTATTATATACTAATGATTAGCTATAACAAAAAACAATAATGTTATCTATTGTAACGGTATGTGTGTAATGTATAACTATAAACTTAAATAAAATAGATCCAAAATATCATTTTTATACTGTAATTTACTGAGATCGTCTAGTTATTAATACATCCTAGTGATTCATCAGTCATTGTTCCCCTCTAAATTAAGCTCAATTATCTCCAACAAAATAGACATACACATTTGGTGAGTTTGATAGTTGTGGAGCTATAGCGTCGGTAGAGAGCCCCTACTTCAGCCCCACAGCTGACGCATACGCCCCCCGTCAGCTCCATATTAGCTCCTGGGGGGCCAGGAGCCCCGGCTGTCATTCAGCCGGCTGACTTTTTAGCGAAGTGTTGCCAGTTACACTCATACATCGTTAGTAAAAAAGTACACAAACCCTCAGATGGGGATACTTTTCTCCAGAAAAAATATGCAACATTATAGCTATGAACAATTTCATTAATTTATTTTGTTTTATTTAAATTAATATTCAATGCATTTTAAAATGTATTTAAATTTATTTGAATTATTTTTTAAAGGAAAATGGAAACATGCGTCTAAACAATTATAAATATGATTATTAAAAAAAATATTGTATTAACTCACTGGTGTTAGATTGTGGTATACGGTTTTAGATAGAAGCAGACATTGAGATTTTCTGTGATTTTTTTAAAAAAATATATATTTGCGAAACTTACAATACATATTTTATGCTTCAACCAATACTTGAAAGATTATGGTTCAATTGTTTATATGAGTTAAACAAATATTGCTGCATTTATTCTTTTCTCATTTAATAAAAAAAATCGAAACATAAAAACTCCAAAGAAGTTATTATCGTTCTTTTTCAAACGCAATTATTAAATCAAACCGTCTTGGGTAGAGAACATAGAGATACAGTATTGTGTTTGGGATATATTGAATAATTAAATAAATTAAAAATGAATGTCACCCTAAAATTAGATGATCGAAAAGTTTGTTCAACTTTTATTCCCATGATAGGCGTTTAAAATAAAACATTTTTAAAAACAAATTTAATTAATATTAACACTCGACTAGTGGTATAAACATGCTAATGAATTGAAAATGTTATTATATTTCGGTGAATTTACTAATTTATTTTTACAATTTAGTTTTACATAAATTATCCATTAAGTCAGCAATTGCCAAACTACTGAGGCACGCCCCCATGGATGCTGTGGGTCTCTGGTGTGTAGTCAGTAAAATGATTAGTATAACATAATTTATAAATATAAAAAGGATTTAATTATTAATTAATATTTTTCAAGATTTTAGAAATTGTAGCGAAATATAAGACGATAATATTCGCCAAGTTCTGTTTTAAAATTTGAGATACGAATCAGCAGTTCGAAGGTAAAAAGCGCCAAACGAAAGAATTGACATTTGGTGTTGCCACTATGCAAAAACGCGCCGTCTTAGTGGTTGTTAAACGATCATGCTTATTTATTTATTGTGTAAATTTAACAATTCATTGGTAAAAAAACATTTTGCAAATAAAATTAAGAAATAGAGGCAAAAAATAATTAGCCTATTTTTATACATAATTGTATTAATATATATTAAAATCATTTATAGAAATGGGTAATTTATAAATATATTTGCTTTTCCGACTATTCCGATATATCTGGATTATATTTTGTAATTAAAATTTAAAATCAATAAATTCATTTGATATAGTTTGGGTCAAACACTCATATGAACACTAATAGCGAGTAGAAAATTCATCGTATTCTGATCTATCGTTTCTCTTGATTTATTCGATGATCTTGATGAATCGAAATAAAAAGGTTTTTTTTTTGATCCGGCTACGGTTTTCGTTCTGGAAAAAAATATCGTTTTATTCCGGTTCGAAGCTCTGATCAGTTTACCTTGTTCGATGGTATAAGAATATATTATTTATCGTGAAAATCGACGGATAGGGGAAAAACAAATGCGAGATTATTAAACTTTTTTATAGGTGCCTGGACAGGACTATGAAAAAAAGTTTAATTTTTTTATTTAATTTAACCTATCAATATACTATTAACCAGTTATATGCCAGTGACCCCTTGTGATGCAAAATGTAAGTATATCCCACACACTGCAGTGCGCATATAGGCGCATACGTTCACATCATTTTAAAATTAACTATAAAGAAATTTCAAGTTTTTTCTTTTCGAAATTATTACCATATGGTGATATCAGCTATACAGATTATTACCACATGATGATACCAGTATACAAATAAATTCCTTTTATGTGACACATACTTTAAGCGCTACATGGATCTTCTAGAAAAAATGGCAATTTAATTTAAGAAATCCAAAAATTTTAAAATATGGAACACCTTCGACACTTTATTCAGTAAGCACTTCCCTGTTATTATTAAATTTTGTAAAGAAAAGAAACTATACAAATTAATCTGGTTATGGTTATAATAAATCACAGCCATCACTGAAAAATATTAGGAGTCACCAATGGAAATAAGTAGTACAGATGATCAGAACAATTATTATAAATATTATATATTGTGTATAATTATTATATTAACTGTAGAAATTATTTACTTATATGGTAAATAAAATCAATTAACATGCTACATACCTTCAATGTCAATTATTTCTAGTTTATTGTATGATTTTAGACTTACGATGAAGGTGGGGGAAAATATGTTTTTAGTATTTCTTTCGGCACAGAACGCAATATCGTATTATACATTAATAGGAAAAAATGTTTTGCTCTATGTGTAAGACATTGGAAAGAATAATGCTCGTTAATCCATTCGCCACGCTGCTAAAAAACAATCGCGTTGGTCGAAGGGAGTCTCTTAGATACCCCAAGCATTTCAAGTCAAGATATTTATGAATTCTTCATTCATCTAAAATGGATTATTCTAAGAATAAAAATACTTACTCATGATATCGCTTGTGCGCCTGTGCACTTGTGTGCAGAACTTATATTGAAGCCTCTATACTCTCTACGATAAAAAGTCTTTTTATGAAAATTGGGAAATTTGTTCGAATTTAAGAAAGTTTAATAAATTAATTGTTAATATTTTCCATTTTGCCCCTTTTGATGGCTTTCGGCGGTTGTGTGCGCTGCACAATTTAGCCATATGGACGGTGCGACCCGCCTTGGGTACGAACAGGGGTGATAAACCCGCGGCCGCCACACTTTCTCGTTTCAAAGATTTTTCATTTTGATTTTTAAAAATTCCAAAGTGTCCCCTATCCTAGGCTTTTTTACCTAGTTTTTGGAAAAAAACTAGTTACACTGTTACTCAAATTTTAGCTAAACATATGAAAACATTTGTTAAAGGTGAGATAATTAGGGAATGTTTAACTGCTTGATAAAAAGGACATTATTTCTAAAATCAGTTGGTCAAGATTTAAAATTGGAATTCAGAATGCAGAATCTTTGCGCAAAAAAATAAAATATGGCATATGTCACTGTAATAAACTTGTTATTTTTTCTCAAATCTCGAGCGTTAAATCATCGCCAATTTAAAGATTTTTAACATTTGAGATGTGAATATGGTGATGTAATCTACAACACAGAAGTGCGTTGGTTGAATAGACGTGTTATGTTTAAAAGAATATATAAATTAAAAAAATGATGTACAATTAATTGTTCGTGGAAATGAAAGCATATCCATTTTCCAATTCGTAGATAAAGAATGGATGTGTGATTTTATTTATTTTGTTAATAAAGATATAATTTGAGTTCTTCATTCAATGTTATAACGCATAACATCTTTAAATTTCTAGCTGGCGCGCTGTAAAAAAAGGTTGCTTATCCCTGGGTTAGAAGGCCACCTTAATATAATAAGGCCATGGTATTAAAAGTTGGCGAAACACTGCAATACAGCTGCACTATTTCTATGGCAACACTATAATTGTATCTAATATTCAAACCATTTGGTGTATACTGCAACAGTGTGTATGTATTAACAGATGTCTACGAATTAAATCAAATTAAATTATTTAGTTACGGTAACGAATTTAAAAATAGTAAAAGTAAATTTTATAATTGTGCTTAGTTTTGTTCAATAATACAACGGAAGTGAAATGTATATGTTAATTATGCATTAGATTGTTGAGAAGATTTGGCGAATATTAATTTTTGATGAGATTGGATGAGTTGGGGGAACGTTTTACGTAGGGGGGTTCAAGAACGCATTTGGCTTAAAACGCTTTCGTCTACGTGCGTTATTGTTGTTCTCAATAGAAGAAATTTGCGGGTAGATTGGGCAATCTGTTCTTCGGTCGGTCCGCCGGTGACCGAACACCGTCAGTTGGCGTCGGTGCGCGTTTGAGGACGGAGGTGCGTCGCCGTCCGACGCTGCACATAACCTCACTCGCGTTCTGTGTACAAACAAGTTGTAAACTTTTGCAAAAGCCTCCGCGGCTTATCGCCAGTGCTTCTCTTCCGCGTATACCTGTGAAAGAATGCAATAGAGAAAAGTTTTTGCGGAAGTTTTCGCGGTTGTGAACTGCCGGCTGCGCCGGATTGCACTCGGCTGCAAGTTTCCACAAAAATTGGTTTTGAGTGAATGGTCTCGTTCTTGTGCATGTAACAAGTGTTGTTTGTGTCAGTTGTTTGGGATTGTCTCCTCTCGCCGGAGTGAACGACCGTCGACATTCAGGTAACTTCAGCCGAACAAACTTGTTTCCCGTGTATACGTAAACAAATATTCACAAAAAAGTGCATCGACGCGCAAAAATGTGCTCTGCAAATTACTAGCAACATTCCATACTTGTCGCAACTTGTCTAACATTGTTTTAGGCGATTCGTCATCGTCAAAAAAAAATCATCTGCCTCGTATCTGCTAGATTGGGTTCGCTATTGGCTTCGTTTCTTCGGCTTCCGATCGATTTATCGCAGATCGAATGAGTCTATGTACGGATGGGGGCCAAGATGGCCACCGTTTGTTTTGATGGTGAATCAGTAGACGCCGGTCCCCGGAACCGGTCTGGCCAGCTGGCAGGTACCGAAGGCGCCGTTGCCGCAATTACCAGCGACTCTGCCCATTCCGCTGATTGATTCGATGGACCCGATGATAAGATAACTCGGAATCGTACAAAGCGATCTCGCGATAGACGCGAAATACTCTGTTTTCGATCCGAGCCTGGGCGAGATCCCGTTATTTTACCTGAACTCCCGAAAAAAAGATGCACAAGATACCTGAGAATGGTCATTTTGAGTATGTGGACATGATTACGTCTCGGGTTTTGCTTAAATATATGATAATACATGAAAAGAGTGTGACTATTTTTCTAATTATACAACATTGAAATTTATTTCAATGAAGTTGGCAACACTGCTTAACGCAATCCTTATATCTCAATGTGTTGATGAATTATTTTATTAGGCATTAATTATTGGGTTGATTTTTCAACCACGGTGGAACTCTATGTTATCGTTTTACAACGATGGAGGTTGAAAAATCAGGGCTCGTTGTAAAAAAACGCGCCTCCGGCTCCAACTCCGACTCAATATAAAAAATATATATTTTTTATTCAATTTCTGGTTCCAACCACTATATCATAAGAAAATATATATGGGCAGGCTAAACAGATTGTATTTATATATTCATATAATAAATATGAATCATTTACAGGATATTTATATTAATTTAACCCGCTAATATACACCCATCCCTTGATTTGCGCGGTAAAAAAACAGGAATCTCATACAAAATGTAGGGATGCGTCTAAAAAGCTATGATATTCAATGAATATATTTTATTAGTATTGTAAAAATAATTGATGTCATCCAAGGCTTTTTTAGCCCTCCAATGTACAGGAATATATGTCATGTTTATACCCTTCAATGATCTTGGTTAGAGAGATTGGTTGATCAGCAATATAGAGAGAAAGGTTTGAATAATTAGTTATTAACCTAGCCGTGACGAAATTATTGATTTTTCTCGAATAACTCTTTTGATATAAATCCTACATGTCACAAACTTTTTATATTTGTCTAGAAAAGTCTAAAGTATAAATATTATTAATAATAATTTACCATTATTGTCCGCAATTGCGAAACGAAAATAAAAACAACAATATTCGCTTCTGTTGCTACAGGCGCAATGTTTTTTCTCGCTCGCATTCGGTATGATGCGAGACGTGCCGCGGGAACACAGCAGTCGGTAGCCGGCGTCGTGTCATTTATGAGTCATATTGATTAGTAAAAAAATCCAAAATATCGACCAAATTACGAAGGATATCTTGAATAACTATTTTTTCCTTAGAATAATCTATTTTAAATGACTTAAAAATAATCAATATCTTGACTTGATCTGCTTGGGGTCTCTGATAGACCCCCTTCGGATGACTTGATTGTTTTCGAGCCTCTGTGGCGGATGGGTTAAATGGAGGACGTATGAAGATGTGATAATAGGTAGTAAAATTTAGATGAGATGAAGCATTATCTAAACAGCACTGCTTTTTTGTGGCAACTTCTTACTTTTCAATGGTTCGAAATGCTTGTGGTCTATTTTCCATTATAAATAGACCTCCTTCGGATGACGCGGTTGTTTACGAGCCGTCGTGACGGATCACTTAAACACCCGGTTAATCGTAAACAAATTTTCTTTAACTATTCTCTTAAATTTTATTAAAAATTGAATTAACCCTTGGTTCTTAACCCGCATTATTACGTAAAAAAGCGTTAATCGAGAGATGGGTGTATTATTTTACATCGCAGAAAATCCATATCCATTACTTTTTGTTTGTTTCGAAATTCGTCATTAAGGAATAACCAATTAAAAAGGATCTATTGTTAAATATTTAAATTACAATCTACTATCTTTATAACATTAATTTTCTATTAAGCAAAAATGTACACGTCCAAAATTTCTAATCAATAAATCCAAAATCTTATAAAAGAGGAATTATTATATTATGAAAACTGTAAGTTATAAAGTTCAAATTAAATAATTATTATAATATTTTGCTAAATTTAATTAATATATGTACATATATTTGAGTAAATTCTATTAAAAATATTAAAATTATCATAATTGACACTTTCTTAAACCTCGTAATTAAAAATAATAATACACATTATTAGCATATATATAAAAATGCGGATAACTTCTTTCTCGATATTGAATGACGCATAACTGCGTCAGCGGCGCTTAACTCTAGTTTTACAAGTGACGCACATTTCAGTCAACGGCTTATAATTTGTTTAGACGTTCGGGAAAAAAACAGGATATATTTAATATTGTGATTTCATACATAATAATACTAATAATAGAAAAAAATCGTATTGTTCTAAGAAATTCTATGAAAAGATTTAATTTATGATAACAATTAAAATTTTGGGATTCTTTTAGTATTATTTAAAAAAAATATATCTTGTAAATCGGAGGATAAGTTGTACACAGTAGTGCAGTTTCAGCTAGTGATTTATCGATTTTGTTCCATGTTTGTAAACTGGGAACCGTGTAAATCCGAATACAATGTGACGCCAGAGCCAATTCCCGAATACAAAAATGTCCAGGCACCCCATTCATTCTGGACACGGGGGTTGTTCAGAGCGTTGGGGTTGGGGTATCCCAGCACACATCCTGAGGGGAGACGCCGATGGTACACTGTCGCAATAATGGCTTCCGCAAGTGCCAGTTTCATCGCTCGAAGAACTCGCCGTGCAGAAATGCGATGATGTCACCGCCTCACGAATAAATATTTAATGTCGAGGTTCATATTTCTCGATTGTGGAGCGCGCGTTGTTCATCACTACGTGTGAAATTCGAGATGTTATTGTTGTTGGAGTTTCACCCCCGCCTTCGCCGAATCGGAGGTAAGCCCTGCCTAAAAACATTCGTCTCGAATAATTTATGTTGTCGAGCGAGCATCGCAAGGTTGTTGCTGTTGGGTTTTATGGAGTTGTCGGCTCCGCGCTCGAGCTGGTTGCTTAATTGGAAGTAATTTATACACATGCAGGCAGCATCATCCCACATGCGTTCACTTACACGCCGTGATGTCAACCGATCCAAAATTGATTGTATCTAGGAGTCTGATGTCGGTTTAATGTTGATGATATGTGGCGACTGGCTGGACCGCTTTGTGCCGAGTCGAGGATACGCCTTATCTATTCATCTTCATCAATTACACAGGTGCTCGTGGGCAGAGATGTTCGGGATAATCGCAACAAATTGCATCGTGTCTCCTTTGATATTTCTTACGAATTCCTACTAATCTGCATTTATTTTTATTTGCAAAAAAAGTGCGTACGTACAACATTAGATAATACCTTTGAACGTGCGTAACCATAACGACAAATATAATTATTCTGCGATATTATAAACCTGGCTGTGGCGATGGGAACTTGGGTACCTTATATTGTTTTAGTTTTTCTCGAATAACTCTTTTAATATAAATCTTAAATGTCACAAACTTGTTGTATTTGTATAAAAAAAGTCTAAAGAATAAATATTATAAATAAGCATTGTCTATTATTGTCTGTAATTGCGAAAAAAATAAAAACATTAATAGTCGCTTTTGTTATCATGCGCGTGATGTTTTTTTTCCTTTGCATCCGGTATGATATGTCGAGTGCGAGTGAAACGTACGCGTGACACGTGCTGCGAGAAACGACTTGGGCGTATGTCGAAACAGTCATAAATCCAATTTCATACAAACATATATTTAATAGACATTAAATGTATGCAATGCCTGAAATATTTTTATTTCTGATTACTAACTTTATATGTATACAGTCAGTTCTCGACTTACGACGGAGTTTCGTTCAGCCACCTTCGTCGTTAAGTTAAAAATCAAACCAAAAAATATATAAATCTTACTCAATATATTTATAATAATTATTCTTGGGTTTATTCATCACCCAGGTTAGTTTCTATAGCTAATCTGGGTAAATAAAGCTTTAGGTTTGCCTTCTCATTTTCATCACAATCACAATATTTCTTCGAGTTTTTCTCAATTTCGATCGAGTCTTGGTTTATGAGTTCCTCAACATTATTTTATAAGTTCAATAACATCTTCATTGTCAATATCCATATTAAGTGTTTTACCAAAATGTACAATAATATTGGCTTTTACTTAATCTTTTATAGCATGTCCGATATGCCATTCGTAAATGACGTCATTACTTTCTCTCGGAGACTTTTTTAAAATTCTTTCAACGTTTAATCTTTCTCTATTCCTGAAATTACTTGAGCAAAAATGATTAAAAAATCGAAGTGAAACTTCCAAAAGCAGTATTTTCGTCTTAAGTAGAAATGGTCGTAATAAGTCAAGAACTGTATGTGCTTAGATATTATTGCATAGAAGAGACGAAAGGATTCCAAAAAAATAACATGTTTTACGACAAAAGGTCGAGTACAAAGAACGCGGCTAGGCTAGGTTAGGTTAGGTTAAAATAAGCAACTCACACATAACACACTGATAACGTTAGGTTAAAGATTATTTACTTATGTATTAAGTCGATTTTATATTTATTATAATTCAGATAAACCCATATAACCCAGCCACGTTGCTTGAACCCACCGTGTTGTACGAAATTTGGTGAAAAAAAATAGAGAAAAAATATATCTTCAAATTTTGTCGAATTATCTTCTCTAAGATTTCTTCAAGAGGATATTCATAGCGGTTTAAAAATGATATTCAGGTAAAAAGAATTTCTTTGAAAAAAAATGAGATGAAATCAAATCCATGAAGCATATTTCTCATGCGTTTAGCGAGATTGGCCTTGAAAATTCATTAGAATTTATTTTTATACATGAATATGATTCTTAAAAATTATAATCTTGATTAGCAACACTGATTTTGAATATATTTAATGATTCAGTGATCTGCTAATACAATTGGGATAACCCATGACTAATATGTAATACGTAAAAAATGAGTATTTCTATAATTATGTCCAATTTTATCAGAAATCCCCGGTTTAATTTTCAAATTTAATTCAAATGATGCTGAGATTCTATATCAATATTCCGAAAATAAATTCCGTTCATTTCTCTAATACTACAAGTCCGATCTTTGACCATAAAAGTTAATTTCGGCACAATTTGCATTGAAATTAATTGGGATCGTAATCGGCACTAACCTTTCCGCCCGTACCCTTCCCCGGGGGCAATTAACGCAAGAATTTGCGGAATTTCAGCTGAAATTGGACATTTCATCTCTATAATAAAATTGAAACTGACATTATTAATCAGATTCGGTCTTTTATAGTCAGTAAAAATATCATTATTCTAATACCGTCAGATGTGGGACGGGGGGTGGAACATCTCCGTCTTCCGGGCACAAATTAAGGAGGATGTTAATTTTTGATGGCGACAGTATTGTGTTACTCGTGGTCGTCGTTAAATTATTAAATTTGTTGGCTCGTCATACTTTATGTAATTTAATTATTCATCGTCGAGCGTTGATAATGCTTTTATTATTTTATGCACGTCGCGAATTATTCATAGATTCTGCAACAAGCTGATGACCAGATAATTTTAGTTCGATTCTCAGAAACCGAATGCCGTTCTAATGCTTCAAAGAATGGTACCAATTAAATTATATTATTTTATACTTATATTTGAATTTTGTCTGTTATAATTATAATAATCTATGTACAATATAATATGTATAATTATCATATAAAATCATCGTTTATATTCTTTGTGTAGAAAAGACTGATGAGGATTGTACATAAATTAAAAAAAAGGATTAAACACAATACTATTTTAAGCGAATCTACCTCGTTCTTACGTAAATGTTATTTATAATTGGCTTCGGAACAAAGACGATATTCCAAAAACCAATGCAATTTTTTTATCAGAGCTTTTCATCGATGGTCTCTTTCCATGACTTGGTTAGTCCTCTTCGACCAATATGATTTTGACGTAAACAAAAGTTTCTATGTTTTATTAATTAATTTTGCTTTTTTATTTTAAAAATAACACTTCTATTAATCTGTAGGTATATTTTAATGTTTATCATGCTTCTAAAATTAACTATGATCAAATCTTAGCCAATATGGAATCCGTTTTGTAAAAAAACATTTGATAAGCATTTTTGTATCCTCTTTATATAACATATATTCGTCAAAATGCTTATATTTGTTATAATAAAATTAAAGCTACCTGACCTCTTTGAATTACTAAAATTTTTAATAGACTCGTTTAATGGATGCGTATATTAAAAGCTAGCCGCGCCGATGGGGGTATATTGGTTAAGTTCAGTTTTTTTATTTTTCGCAAATAACTCTTTTAATATAAATCCTACACGTCACAAACTTTTTTTTCTCTAAAAAGTCTAAAGAATAAATATCATAGATGATCATTAGCCTTTAACACTTTATGAGCCGCAAGGTTTTACATCAAACCTAGCCTGGGGGCCGC
>JAGXCT010036790.1:23980-39073 GCA_022495035.1 Philopotamus ludificatus
TTATTCCGTCTTTGGGCCATAACTGCTGGCCTTCAGAGTGGAAAAGGTTAAATGTGAAAAAAAGGTATCACTTTATACTATTTTCAATAGTTATATTTTAGAACAAGCTTTCACATCAAATTAAAGCTTACTCAAAGTTATGTGTTGCATATTTTTATTAAATTCAGAGATTGAGATTATAACTTTATGTCATGAAATTAATGTATTTTAAGCTAAAATCGTTTATATATAATAAAATATCTAATAAAAGTTTATATATAATAAAATGCTTATGGATATGTTGGTATGGTTGATATTAGTATCACTAAGACTTCTAAACTCCAAATTAATTTGAAAAGCTCTTCAGCTTTTTGTTGGTGGTCCATATTGTGAACAAACTTTCAAGTTGCAGCATGAGTTCAAGAATTGTTTGTCTGAATGTAGCAAAATAAATTATATGACTATTGTTTAATCATTTATTCTATGAAAAATATGTAAAATTACAGATCAAATGTAAAAGGAATTATAATTTTTTATCTTAAAACATTTTTTTTTCACCCTGAATATGTCAATTCAATGTAGATTGTTGAATAAATATGTTATTAAATTAATTATAATAGTTATGAATAAATTTACCACGTAAAATACATGAATGTGTTTGATTATAGAATATAGAAAGACTTGGGCAGAAAACTGTCGGTGCTTTTAGTTTTGACGTCTAAATAAACAGCAGCTCGTTTCGTACTCTTGTTTGCTTTTGCTCCGACATCGTTATCTTCGACACCGAAGTCAAGGCCTGTAACTGGATGCATTCGTTATCTTCCTTTTTGTACTTGACAACATCATATCTTTCGATAAAATGTTTATTTAACAACGAAAATGGCCATCGACACCTATAGCCAGTTGCGTCTGCGTTGTCGGTCGTTCGTTCAATCAACCAACTAACTAGACTACTTCCGCAGCCGAGTAATAATAGAAGCGTACACACATAGCTAATGTTCTTGTTTTATAGCCGAGCCATGTGAAATGCTCTTCCTAAAACTCACCAAGCTATTTTCGTATCCAGTATCCGACAAGGTAGCCGAGTCGCCATAGACAGGATGAAGATTGAACGAGGAAAGTATAAATATTTACTTGACTAGTCGGAACTAGGTGGAACACACACGATGTCACTCTAATTAAAATCTAGGAGTCATGCATGTTTACATTCGCTAATGAACGTGAAAAACTTTCATCAGATCTTTTCACGTATTGCCTCTCTTTTTGTAAAATCCATCGTCTATTAGGGGGGCCGGATATGTATGAAGTCTTTATTCTCGTCACGTAATACGTGTGGAATCCAAGTTTACAAAATTTTAGATGCTTTTGTATGTATACATTGAGGTCGTCGACCACTTTCACTACCATCTCACCACGTGTATATACATATTTTTGAGATTTTTTATTATTCAACTTTGACATTTCAAATTCTAATTTTATAGTCTCTTGTATATGGCCGTTAAAAATCAATGAGATAATTAGAAAGTAATAATAGATTTTTTTTCAATAATTTTTAGAGGTAAGGATGCTGACATACGCGGACGTCAGACAATCTGGCGGACAACATCATTTTATGGTAATTTTGTGAAATTGGGAAAAAAATAGCTTTTTTATATTCGGCTAAATTGCGGACATAATTTTAATATATAGGAATAATATTTTTTAGGACTTAAGAAGGTTAATAAATTTTCTGTTACGGTTCAGTTAAACAAAATATATCGGTTTGGGTTTCGTTCCGGAAAATTTTCATATTTTATTCCTTTTTTTGTAATAAGTCGCATCGATATTTTTATCGGTTCAGTTCCGGCTTTATAAAATAACGGTTTTTGGTTAGATTCTGTTTCGAAAGCCTGGTATTTTTATTAATTATAATATTTTAACATATCTACATATTTTAATAATTGTTAGAATTTTAGTAATTTGTTTAAAATAACTTTTGTTAGAACGCGAAAATGCGTCAACGGACAGTAAAACGTAAGAAATAGTATTTATCTTTCAATTCAATAAAAAAACCATTTTTTTACATGTAAATATATGTATACTGTGAAACCTTGATCATTCGTATCCCAATAGAAATCATAATTATCTAAATCTAATGAATGCTGGATTATTAAACTTAATATATCAATGAACAATGAATGTAGAAAAACAACGAATGCAAGAACTTAAAAACAGGGTTCACTCTAGCAATTAATAATAATAAATAAAATACAACATTTTTTTCTTCAGATTAGTCGTATTCAGAAGTTTAAGAAACAGTCTAGTAAACAACCAAAATTCAGTACCGCAAAATAAAAACAAGTGTTTCGTTGTAATTTTATATTAATATTTTTGCATATAATAAATTTTATATTAATTGATGATTTTTATCACCTTTTTCTAAGAATAATTGGTTAAATTATATATATTATATTATCTTATTTTACGATTATAATTGAGGCGAACGCGATAGGTGATAGTTAAGATGTCGGAGAGCGCTCTCTGAGATTAATATTGTAATTATGTTTCATATTACTTAATGCTAAAATAATTGTGGGACCTAAGGGATCGAAAAGAATGTCTCAGCTGTGGCGAAGGGGGTCTATTGGTTACCCCAAGCTTTTGATTTTTCTTGAATAACTCCTTTAATATAAATCATACATTTTACAAACTTTTTGTATTTATCTAAACTAGTATAAAGAATAAATATCATAAATAATCATTATTCTTTATTGACTGCAATTGCGAAAAAAATAAAAATAACAATATGCGCGTCTGTTGCCACGCGGGTTGCGAGTGTTCAGTCTGCGGCGAGACATCGCCGAAAGCGTTGTCATTTACGCGTCATCTTAATTAATTAAAAATCCAAAATATCTACTAAATTATGTAGCATACCATGATTAACTATTTTTATTCATAGAATAATCCATTTCTATCCTCAAAATCGATGAAGAATTCATCAATATCTTGACTTAAACAGCTCGGGGTCCCTTAGAGACCCCTTTCGGACGACGTGGTTGTTTAAAAGCCGCCGTGACGGATGGGTTAATAAGGTGTTTTTACCCCCTGATGGAACTGTTAACTTTACACTATATTTCGCTTTACGGAAAGCTTGAATAAAACTTTAGACAAGTTCCATAAATCAAATCAATCCTACAAGATATATTTTTATTCTGCGCGATTGATTATTAAAAATATGTTATTAATTTATTAATAATAGATTCATTTATATCAAAGGACCTCTCGAACAAGTCTTGTCGAGAGTGGCTGTGAATGTTCTCAATTAAGATGTTTTATTATAATAAATGCTACTCAAATTTTTTAAAAACGCTTATAAAAGTTAAATTATATTATTTTATATGAGATTCGATGTGCTCTGATATGAAAAAGTTAGTGAACCATTATTCCATAGAAAATAATACCTTTAATTCAATCAAATTTTACGACGGATACATTCTATCTAGTGTTCATTACGTTCAATACTCGTCCAACAGGCGGGATTCTTCACAATATTGCTCACAATTTTTTTAACACCGGCCATCAATCAATTCCAGCGCTATGATTTGCGATTATTCCGGCAGATTTACGATCGAAAGTGTCCGTTTCGTAATTGTTGGAAGTCAATGTCGTCCGCATGTTGGCAGCCTTCCAGTTGTAGATACTATCACGAATGTTAATGAGTTTCATTCATATTGAAATTTTATCAGATGTGTACGCATGGTGCTAGTAGTGGTCGTAAAAAAAATTCTGTAAAATATTTTAGAGGTCACACATGTGTACCTTTGCATCTGCTCGTCGATGGTATGACGGATTTCAAAAGCAACAGCCAAAAACTAAACCGGAATACTGGTTTGATATACGCTTACGAGTATATAATAGAGTATTTGATTAAATTCTATATTTTTAATCAAGAATATTTGATTATTGAAATTAATTAATACAATCAAACGTTTGTGTTCAATTTACTTTATGGAGAAAAAAATCTGTTTTATCCAATTTCAATTTGTAACAAAGCTGTCAAATTTTCTATTCATAAAGTGTTTGCGCTAATTTGAAAAAAAAAGCTTTGTGTTTGAATAAAAATTTTTGCACAATTTTTGATTAAATCCGCATGTTTATTATTCTTCAGTCTTCTGTTAAATGATTTTTATAATGAATGAAAGCCACGCTGTTTGTGTTAACCCTTTCATTTACCTTTCTGTCGCAGCTGAGAAAAACTGATCAAGGGAGAGAACGAACTTTGCTAATTACTTTTAGCTGTTTTACTTCGGGCAATTAACAAACATTATTTAAAAGAATTAGAGAAGAATATATTTTTAATATAATTTCCGGCCAAAAGTTTTGCGCCCGTAAAGATCACGAGAATAGCACATTGTTAAACGAAGATTAAATTTGATGAAGGCTATAAACGTTAGTTACTACAATAGCCCTTGGGCGACCACCTGGATGTGATCGTGATGGCCACATAATTTCTTACACGTATATATAAGACGTACCTCGGGGAAATAATTGTATCGTTCAATTGGGAATTTGCTAAAGTTTTAATATAAGTTAGCGGCTTTAGCTAACGATGTTTAACTTCTGGCTTTACTTGGACCTAAGTATTGCCGCGATGGCCCAACATTCCCTGTGGTTATGCGGTCGAATCCTCGAGGTATTCGCAATGAATTATTTTATTAACGATAATAAAGGATCTCTTGTGTATGAAAATATGCATTTTATAATACGCGCTGTGTTTAATTATTGATTCGGCGCGATAAGAATAAAGTTCGCATTACTTATTTGCAATATCAAGTCTCACTCTCAATAATACCAGAGAGAGTCTTACATATTTAATTTATTCATTTATATGATATGTGTTTGGCGTGTTATTTAATTCACAATGAATATTTTGAGGATATATATTTATTTTAATAAAAACGTTCAAAGGTATGCTTAATTATTAATTATTTACAGAGATTGATATTATACGAAAGACTATACAAAGGCTTGATTAGAAAATACTTACTACTAAAAATATTGCGTACTTGTACTAGCGCTTTTGCAATATTTAAAGCTCTTCTAAAAAAAACATTTTTTAATATTTTTGGTATCTCAATACATCGATTAAAAATTTATTTTCCATTTTCTATTTTTTCATGTAAAAATACGTAAAAAACACAATTCATGAAACTTTTTTGATTGCCAACGATATAGTAGGTATTCATGCTTATGCTTACCGATGTCATGATACGTCAGGAACAAAAAAATGTGCCAATTATTTTTATAAAACATGTATATTTATTTAATCAAACCGTGTATATGTTATTCTAAAGATATGTAGTATTAGCATTAGAATATGAAAATATATTTTATTCATGAGTTCTTTGATTCCACGACTTTTTTGACCTGCTCTATTTTTTTAATTGGAAATATACTTCAACTCGTTTGGATTACTTTTCTCGTGGTTTCTTCGCGAAGTCTTTTCCATATGTAAGTTTTTATCGTCGATACTTGGCAGCAGTGCTGGCACATCACATTTGATATCTCCCAAGTCTCAGCGATCGCATCGATCTCCTTGAATATATATGGAGAAGAAAAATTGTCGGTCGCTTTCATAACGACATTTGAATACTCTTCCGTATCCGACTCCTGGGGAAAATATGCCAAACTTCAAAGCAAAAGTATATTTTCCATATCCTCACATTTGCAAAAAATATATATATACGGAAAATTCATCCCGGCCCATTTGGTGGGTCGGCTCACCCCGTCTAGTTTCAGGCCGCATATTTATTTAAAACTTTTTAAATCCGCTTATACAGCCGAGGACACCGATCTTGCAGACTTGATGGGGCCAAGTTATTCGAGGGTTGGCTGTATCTCCCGCACAAACTTTTAATGGTGATGATGGCATTCGGTTTCGACAGTTTAAATTTGCGTTTGTCAAGTGCGTGTGGCATGTGTTTGAAGTGAAAAGCCATGGAAAATCACGTCAATTCGTACCCCATCATATTTTTTGCAAAAAAAATATTTACTCAGTCGTGACTACGGATTCGTTCGAAATTAATTAAACTAATGTATAGAATTAGACGACAGAAACTAGGTCTTCAATATTTGTATGCGAATACCGCACACATTTTAAGCCAAATGCTATAAATTGAAGTCGGAAATTGCTTTACTTATTAAAATTGATGAGAGACGTTTAATTAGAGGAGAACGAGGGTGCTCTGCAGATTCTGGGTTGAGATTAATTTGTTGTTCATTTTAAACATTTTTAGACGCGAATAAAACAATATTATATATTACAGTTTTTTTTTATTGTTTTTATATTAATAAACCAAGCTTCTTTTGGACTATTTTTTTTAGAACTAGGGTATTAATTATACCAAAAGCTGTTATTTGTTTATATTAAATGAATCTATTTAAATCAGAATACTAATTGCAAGACTAATTACAATAAGTTATAGCTTTAAATTAATTATTTTTATTTTCAGTCTATTACCGTATTTTATCGAAAGATTGTCGAAGCATATGGAGCTTAATTCTAAGTTACATTTTTGTCCCTTCTACAAAACGTCTTACAACTCATTTTTTTTCTTTCGCGATAAAGTTTTTAATTGTGATATCACAACATAAACCAGTTATCTAATTATCTTTATTTTTTACAAGGACTGAAACTCTTTTAGAGCCGTGTCGATGGAGTCTATTGGGGATCCCAAGTTTTTGATTTTTCTCGAATAACTCTTTTAATGTGAATCCTACATGCCAATGATTTTTTTTTGTATTTTCTAATAATGTTTAAAGAAAAATATTGTAAGTAATCATTGACCTTTATTGTCCGCAATTGCGAAAAAAAATAGGGCGCGATATTTTTTCTCGCTCGCATTGCATGGCGCGAAAAATCATAATTTTCAAAAAATCTCTTCTCGAACTCATTTCATTACCCATCTCTCCATCTATACCCATTTCTGTTCTCCATATTTTTCGCAAAACTTCGATGTAGATGAGTTTTTAGTCTTTATTCATTTTTAAACTAAATTAATGAACGGATAATCCGCACACGGATAATTAGGACTAATATTTTTAGATTTTATGCGATTTTGGGCATTTCGGGTGCCTCATAATATTGAAAAAATAGAGAGTTACGCAAACGTTTGTTCTTAAAACCCCAGCAGAATTTTCTATTTTTATTTGGACCTGAAATATTAGGGGGGCCTAAAAGAAATCGCATATTTTATAACCTAATGTTCAGTTAGCAGATAGTGTCTCACACGGCGAAGAATAGAAGTAATTAAGTTATGTTATTTAGCATTATTTATAAGTTAAAAATATTGCTAGGGCTTATTGCTAAGTGCCAGCAAAGTCACAAAAGTTCACCACGACAATGTAAACTTTGATAAAGCAATAATGGCCCAAAAAAAAAATAAAGGAGTTAATTGGGAGGCTCTGTCACACCCTTCATATTTACCAGACCTTGCTCCTTTCGACTAATCTCTCTTCAGGTCCATGGAGCACATTTTAAAGAGAAAATATCAATTTTATTACCAAAAAGTAATTAAAACATCAAGAGGAAGTTGGGAAACGGTTTCTAATAATGATGAAAATTATAATTCATAATAATATGTAAAAAATATATGAAAATGAAACGATAAATTTTTCTTTGTGATCCCCCTAATAGAATAAAATTCAATACCCAATTGTTTTTTTCTAGATAATTTAAATGAAATCGAATTAGAATAGTTTAATAATAAAAATTCCAGCGCGTAAGAAACACCCATGGGAAGCACTGTCCCCATAGACGACGTGTGACCATTGACGGCGTCAAAGTGTTTATTATACAAAATATTTTTTAAAAGGCGTTAATAGGTTAAAACAGTTTTGATATTTTTGTATAACGCAATTAGGGGTCCATATGACATTGTTGGTACACAAACGTGACCACCGAACCATGCCTTAACAAATATGCGACATTTTTGCGATAACAATGCGCCAACCACCTGGCAATGAACTTGGGTCCGACCGGTACGTACCCTCGATATTATACTGTATAATTAAGCCGTTTTTTGGGCGACTTGACCTTATCGCGCCTCGAATATAAATTCAAATTTTGATCTCAAAACGATTTTTGAGCAACGCATCCCAGACGCCAGGTCCTATATTTTTTTACCTGCTCCCTATTATGTATCAGATGCAGACGCCGGATCATCTCCGTATTCTTTTAAATATTTTTTTCATATATAGCATTATATAAAACTGGATGTTTGGGAACACGGAGTGTTCGCATGTGTTCCATGCACCTGGTGCACATTCCATGGCCATGGGGAATCATTATTGAAACATCCACCGCAAAGGAAATGCTTATGTATACGATTCGAATAGCCGCGATATTGAAATTCTATGATATATATGTAGAATATATTTTGTTTCTTAATTATTAGATTCGACTCGTGGAACAACGCAATAAATTGATTGTTTCATACTTTGTTCCAAGTCGGACACGGTCTATGAGAATACTTATCAGCTCATTACGTATTCCATTCAGTCAATGGCATTTTTTGACTCGGCGTGAAGAATCATCGTCTTTATTTGTTTTTCATCATCGGTCGAAATTTGCATATGGTGGAATTCTGACATTTAAACTTGTATCCTTGAAATATTATTCTTTTTTTTTTAATAATTATAATCGATGTAATGTTCGTATATCATGCGTTGTCTACATCAGTCGATGTTATATCGGATCGCCCCAGGTATGACACGCACGTTCAATTGAATATTTATGTTTGTCTAGTACTAATTATATTATTATTTAGGAGGTCTGGAACGAATAGAATTTCTCTACATTATTTTTTATGGATATTGTAGTGCGGGGAATACGAAGAACGCGCGTTGGGCGTTCATATTAACGTTGCCGTGCGGTCTATGAGAAATGAGTTATTCACAGTGAAAATTAACATTGTTTTTTTTTTATTTTAATTTTACATTAAAGACACTTCATCTCCCAATTATTTATGTTAGAATAAAAATATAATTTAATTGTATAATGAATGATCTTGTGACTTATAGAAAATCATTTTGCGTCCAGGATTTAATATAAAATCAAACAGTTCATTTAAAAAGATCAGACATTTTCATTTTATTGAAACGAAATATAGTATATAATTTATAATATATAGAAAATTTCGATACAGCATTATTTAGGGGTCCGGAAGCTGTTTAAACAAAGGAAAAAATATATATCCTATCTACTGAGTCCATTGAATTTACCCGATATTATATTGAAAATTGTCTGAATTATTGATATTAATGAGATCTTTGAGGCTGATGTTGCAAAAATTAATATCTAGTTAAATTTTCGTACGGAATAAACGTAATCTTTCGGAAATAATCAGACAGTTTCTCTGTTTGTACCTAATATGATATCACCACTAAAGCCTTATTCTACCAGATATGAGCTAGGGAAATGTATTAATAAATTTAATATCATTTTCCACATCGTTATTATCAATTGCCAGCGAGTGCCTTTGCTGAGTATATGGAACTTACCAGACTCTCGAAAATATTAGGTTATGTCAGTTTTTCATATCCACAGACAAAACCCCTACCGCCCACAAATTAAGATCCAAGGACCAGGTTGACTACCCATGATATAAATATACGAATCTCTGTAAAACTAAAAAAATAATTAGAAATTCTTGCAAATACAACTTTAACAAATACGTAATATAACATATTTATGTACTAAATAATGTAAAATTAATTAGGAGAGAAGTACGTGGAGCGTTATCGCCATAGCATTTTTCTTTGGGGTCGGAAAATTGTTGCAAGAAAAATAAAACCTTGAAGTTTTAAAATACGATGGATAAATTTGGAAAGATCACAAACATACAAATCAAATATGATTTTAGAACATTTATGAAAATTCTAGATAATTTTGTTAGCATTTTTTCACACTTAAGTGTTTTTAAAATTTTTGCGAAAAAGCTGAGCAGATAAAACAGCTCATTTTATCGGTCCATTGTACACAACAATAAATTAAATATGTACAAAAAGGTTTCCCACCACATCGGTAAAATAACGTTCCTGTTTTTTTTTCAAACTTTATGAAGTAAACAACTATCATCGTTGGGATTTTTCGCCAGTATCATAAACAACGATATATCGTTGTTTAGCATTCACAGGGTTAAAACATATATATCATATAGCAATGAAACAAACATTTTCTTTAAAAAAAAAACAATAAAATACGAATCAGTATTTAAAGTGAAGATTTCTGCCTGCCACTCGTAATCACTGAAGAGAACGCATTAACATTTCAGAGAGTTTTTGAGAGCTACAAAATTTTGCCAAAGATTCCTTTCTCTATTTTAATATTTCAGCGATTCAAAGTTTTACTTTCATTTAATATTAAAATTCTCTCGCTGGGATTATTTATAGATTTTTCGCTATACCACAATTCTTTGCATAGGGATCGCCTTTTAAACTCTCGACTCTTTCAGCGCGTTTTAATAAATCTAATTTTATATCAAGCAATCTTCTGTGAACCTTTTTTTTATCATATACTGGATGAGTTACATGAATATGGTCACGACTTCAATGAAACGAAAACCTTGTCCAATTAAAAGTAATTCAATGGAATTTAATTTAATTTACGCATTGCTCCGCGGGTTTCTGAATAAGTGCACTTGTATAATATAATTATAATTCAAGAGACATTTACGACTGGTTTTTTTTTTCATTAAATATTTATTTTTCTAGAAGCACTTTAATTATGTCCATGATGAGGCAAGGTTCTTAAGATTTAAATATGAAATTTTATTATACCTAGTTCCGCAGTGCAGAATTGACGCTGTTAATTAAATAAAAGTTGATTTAATTTCGTGCGAAAGCTTAAAGTTTGACGTCGGCTACTTAATATTTTATTATATTAATTATATATTTTTTTATAAATTCAGCTGTCATCCATTTGCCCAGACGTGCCAAAGAAACATTGCTAAGCCTTCCACCATTTCGCTTCCCACAACTGTTCTTATGGTCTGCACTTCCCTATCTCACAACATAAGATCGTAAAAGATGGAGAGGCTTACCATGGTGGATTTATTAGTAAGTGAAAAATAAAGCCGAGCTTTTATATCCTTGCTACCCCGCTGGAGGTGGGGTAGATGTTTATTATGAGATTACAATACCAAAGCAAGACTTTATTTTTAGTCTATACTCGAGGAAAGATGAAGGATGTTGAATGCAGCCAACGTTTTAAAATGCATGCTGTATTGTATTCCATTTAAAAGTATTTTTAGTATACAAATAACGCAAACGAAATAATATTATATATTTTATTCACAGTTTATAATGCAGATTTTCAATTCCTTTTTTGTGAAAATCAGATGATAATGATTTATAAATTTTATAAATCCCTGACAGTTTTTTGGGAGATCCTTATTACATGTAGTTTTGCAATGGCATGCTGTAATATTCTTCTTAGGTTATTTACTAAAATAATTGCTGTTCTATTTTTTTTATTTATGTATTTAATCATTCGGATTCAGATCAAACTCTTTTACTATAATTTTCTTAATTAATATTTTTAAATAATAACAGTAACAAAACATATCTCGAAACACTGTGATTTTTTTTTATTAATCTAAAAGATGGTTGAGATGGTAGAAACAAATGCTTGTTTCAGAAAAAACCAATATTGTTTAATACATGTCCATTTTCACAAATGTAGCATTTACGTCTGGATCATAAAGAGTAGCAAATTAATTGCTCACGTACACTTGAGAGCATTTTTAAAACAAATTATTTTTTTTATTGATGGAGTCCTTTCTCCGAGCTTTACCTCTATTGAATTTTAGAAGATATTAAGCTTTCATGTTAAGTTCAGCTTATTTTAGTTTTGTTTAAATATATAAAATTCCAGAACTGGGCAAAATCGCACTGTTCAAGTATATCGGCCAAATACTTGATTTTTTTGCTTCGTCTTACATCGTATATCGATACGCAATCGAATGTGTCAAAATAGTATTACATAAAAATATATGTTTACTTTATGTAAGTCGTTATCTTATTCTGATAAATAAAATTTACTAAATAACGATAAGGTCAGAGGATAGTATACACAAAATGTTTATCTTAAATTTTATTACCCAATTGATTTATGAGCAACATAAGCAGCTAATTAATTTCGTATGATTATTTTAGTTCGTATGAGGAAAAATTTCGTTAATTAACATATTGAATTCAAAGAATTTGTTGCCATAAGTTGGATTTCTTAATACAATGTATGTATATTAAAGATGGCCATTTATTGCGTTGTTTTATTCTGTGTTCTCCTGGATCTTGATCGATACATTTTGATGTATTCAGCTTGGATTTTAATATTATATGCATAGAAAAAATATGTTTACACGAATAAATACTTGTGAGAATATATGTAAATTTTCCATATTTGTCGATGCCATGAGTCTCCTACGTGACAATTCGACCAAATTTGTTAGAGGAGATTAATGGCTTCTGCTATGCGCCATCCGCTGCAGTTTTCGTCGAAAACAGATTTTCATCCGAGCGAAAATGCATTACTTATAATATAATAACGCGTATAAGTTTCTTTTAGTTTTTTTGCATAGCTGCTGAAACTAAGTGTGCTAGCTGCTTAATTTCTAACGTGTATGCAGTCTTGCAAATTGGAGTATGATGCATATTATATGATGCTTGAGTTTCTTTATGAATCCTGGGTTGCAGTTTCAGGACACAATGCATGTTCCATGCTTGCTGCATTATGTGTGCAAGGAATTTATTATTACTCTGCGAGTATACATGGAATTTGAATTCAACTACATAAATCATATTGCATAGAGGGGAAAACCCTTAATAAAATAAACATGAAAAATGCAAAATATTATAAATTTTCTCAACAATATGATTTATAATAATTACTCATTATTAAGATAAATGATACTTCATTTTCAATGGAAACAATCAACGAATGACGATGAGTAATAATGCTAATTTTCAGTAAATTAGCGTTTAAAAATCGCGTAGAAATTATAGTCATTATATTTGAATGAAAAATTAACACGTACGAAAATTTATATTGTTTTCACTTTATCATTACATTTTTGTCTCGTTTAATGAAAAATGGAATTTTTGATCATTTTGGTTAGATGATAAAGTCATTATTATCTTTATTATTCTAGAAAATTACAGTGAAATTTATTGGGATTAATCATGAATCATAATTAATAATTTTGCAGAAAAAATTATCCTTAACCATTGGTTACATATTTCATTTATTCTTGAGGATGACTTATAACACTGATCGTAATTTATGACAAATTGTTATATACAATTATTTTTCAGTATCCATTGTCTTACAATGGACACTGAAAAACTTGGATAATAATATAATTTATTATTATTTAACATTATTTAATAAAAATAATTTGGTTTAAAAACGATTTTAATTGTATCTAAAATTGTGTGTTACCATTGTGCTATGGCAGTGCTACTTAAACTGTTTCGGTGCGCGGACCAGCATTTATTTTTCAGTGTTATCTGGGGACCGACTTCATTATGTAATTTAATTTAAATCTTAGTTAAAACGTTAAAACTTTGTTGAACGCGGACTGATCCGCGGACCAGCATTTGGGTAGCACTGCTTTATGGGCATAACAATGTCATAATCAGACAACTATTATGGAGAAGGTGGTAGAAACTCACAAATCAATACTTGGAGGAATAGGACGTATAATTTTTTTAAAATTTAATTTGCATTAAATGTAACTATTCTCTGTATCTGCATCTTTTGATGATATATTATCAGATATTTCTAAACGCTATTATTTTAGGGGTTTTTAATTTTTTAGAGATATATAATAGTAATGCAATAGTATTTCTTTGTTATACATTCTTTAATGGAAACTCACCATTAACATTGAATTAAAAATGTGTTTTTACACAACATTTTTTAGAAACTTTTACATTTTCACTGCATTTGAAAATAAATTGATTTTGCATTGTTCGATTCCAGTAAACCCTTTAAATTTCCATAACCTACCACATTACGTATTGTAATAACATGCATTTGGATGCGTGCCATTTTACAGACGTTCATCTTTGTTCGCCTATATGAAATAGCGTGAATAATTCAGCGATTCATTTGAATAACCCCTTTAACGCCATAGGATTTCGACGGGATTTATTCTAAAATATATATATTTTATACAACAATCGAATTGCTTCATCTTATCGTATAAACATCATAGTTATGCATTTTTCCCATGCTCTTTCAATTTGTCATTAGCGAACGTAAATAATGATCGATTCGTATTGACATTTATAAAATATCATTTGAGTGATATTGATTGCCATAATGACCTCATTCGTTACCAAATAAGGCTCAAAAAGATATTACTGAACAACTATGCATAAAAGGCATAGAGTTTACATAATGCATAATCATTAAAATCAAATTACTCTTGTTTTTTTTTGTATATTTGGTTTATGCATTTGATATTCGTTCGTGATTGATTGGCGTCAGAAAAAACATGATATCTCGATTTGTTGTGTCTCGGGATTAGATTGCATTTTTGCAATGTGCGAAAATGACACTGTGAAAAATATTAGCGTGTCATATTGAAGATGTTTGTTCGAGTAAAACAGTATCAGGTGCAGCGGACCGTATGAAAAGCAATCACCGGTGTTGCATTCTTCGTTTTCAAGTCTGAAATCCTATTTTATTCGATTTTCTTTTTCCATTTCCTCCTAATGCCTTTCATAGACGTCGGATAGTACGCAATCTGACGTTTATACTTGTTTTCCATTACTGTTACTTTAGGGAGCGTGCACTATTGCAACCGTGTTCTTTTTTTAGGATTTCAGCATCATCTTTGTAATCTTCTACTTGTCCGTTTAAAAAAAATCAATTATATAAAAACACTGAGTGGCGATTGGTCTTCTACTATTCCGTTCTCCCTTTATCCTTTCGAAAAGAAAATGCAAAGACTGGACACAATATCTATTGTACTATTAGAAGTCAATAGAATTTTGTCCACAATGTTCATTGCCTAAACCAGTGCTTCCCAATTACTTTCATGTCACGGCCCCCTAAATCTGAAAGAA
>JAGXCT010036790.1:40601-103754 GCA_022495035.1 Philopotamus ludificatus
GCGAGGAATCCTGCGACCCCCCAGAGGGCCGCGGCCCATAATTTGGGAAGCACTGGCCTAAACTGCTTGATCAATGAATTTTATTTTTTGTTGTTTATGGTTTCACTTAAGTGCGATATTATTGAAATAAGTTTTACCCATTGAATGTTATTACTTTCTTGGAACTATGGCTGGTTGGGTTTAAAACCATTTATGCACAGCAATTACGTCAACAAAGAAAGCAGGTATAAACCATCAAAAGCAGGTGTTCGGGAGTGTACAATAGACGGGACGAATAGTACGGGAGAGTCTAATTCCGTTTTTACGTTTTGGAAGGGTTGGGCGTTAAACAGAAGCGGCTCGTCCATACTGCGGAGCTGCAGCACCCCCAATAAAATTGAGGAAAATACATATTAATATATACGTCTCTATTGATTTTGTATTATACATACGAAAATATAAATATAATTTATATTTACTAATTTGGTCGGTGCCTAATCGTGAAGTAAGAGCGCGGCCTAATCGTCAGCGCTACCGGACACGCATATTGGATGAACGGGGGCCGATAGTAGAGGGGGGGGGCTCGCCGCTAAGCGTCGTGCCGCGCTGCGACTCAGTGCAGTCATAATGACTCACAGCTTTAAGCCACGTGCTGCTTGTCTGAATATTATATTTAATAATTGTCCAATATTGTCTGCAATTGTGAAAAAAAAAACAATTTTCGCGTCTGTTGGCACGGGCGCGATGTTTTTTCTCGCTCGCATCCGGTACGATGTGCCGAGTATGAGTGAAACCGTGCGATAGAATAGTGCGCTTGTCATTTACACATCTTATTGATTAGTTAAAAAATCCAAAATAACTACTAAATTATGAAGCATTTCTTGAATAACTATTTTGATTCTTAAAATAATCCATTTTTTTTAAAAGTCAATAATATTGATGAAGAATTCATCAATATTATGACTTGTAGGGTATATTTTCCATTATAAATAGATCCCCTTCAGAAGACGCGGTTGTTTTCGAGCCGCTGTGATGGATCGGTTCATAAAATAATAATGGCGGCTCTTTGTTTTGTTGCTATCCCTCTCTAACACGTTAAACAAATCCATTTTATTTGCGTAAGCCATTTGTGTTTCTCGTAACGCTTCGGTTCTTTCAAATATTGGTCAGTCAAGTCATGGCAATCATTGTCATTAGGATATTTTTTTTATAAACTATTATGATTTTAAGAATTTTTCTTTATATTTATATAAGAAGGGCAAGAATAAAAGATGAGCCGTTTAAAATTCAGAACGGAATTCGGTAGATCTATTATGCGTAGATACGAAAAGTATTAATGACATCGTGATGGATTTCGGATAGAGATGACGGCGCCGAGACGTCGGAAGCTGTTTGTATACATCGACCAATTTTCATCACCTCCGATTGAATAAGCTAAGAAAAAATAAACGGTTTCACCATCGCCGAAAACACGCACTCGAATGAGATGTCGAAGACTTATTTTGTCTGTCTCGACACGTTGCTACACATATTTTTTTGTTAAAATTTCGAAACCCACAGATTCCCGACGTACAAACGCGAGATTTAGCGTCAACGTTTCGCAACTGCGAGAATCCTTTTACACGTAGTGGCAGTTCCCGAGCACACTTCATTTCATTGTAGTGTTGCCGGATTTTAGGCGACACACGATACCATCCCTGCGGTCCGGACCGCAGCATTACGCCGAGACGGATAGATGGGCTCGGGCCTGGGACCCAACAAATCGTTGGTGCCGCCCTTGTGGCCACCCTGATTATCATCACAAATTATATGGGGCAACACCCGTAAATCAGGCCGGCAAACTTAATGCGGGACCTCCGCTTTCCGGTAAATGGCGGCCCTCGCAAAAAGGCAGTTTGTATGCGTAGGTGAGTTTGCACAGGACGTATTAATAGTTCAATCATGCTAAAATATATCCATTTATCAATTGAGTTTGCATAATGACAGCGAACGGCGCGAATGTACCATTTTCTTCTGCGACAATTTTCATTGTGAAAAATACATGGGTTTTAATATGAGGTTTGATGAAAAAAATACGCTGAAATCTAAAAAAATGTAAATGTTATTAAATTAATATTATTGTTGTTAAAAAATGTGATTTTTTAAATTGTTTCATGCTCGAAACAAACAATCGACAGGATGTCGTTGAAACTATACAGCCTACATCATGAGAAAATTGTCTCAAAGTTTATTAGCATGTTGGGACCTTCTAAAATTAAACTTGTAGTCATTAGAACTGCTACTTCTACATCATGTTAAATATAAAAATCCCAGATTTTTTTAACCGTTTGATATCAAACAGCGCTTAGCGACGAGACCCCCCCCACCCTGCTGCCGCCCCGCATCCATCCAATACACGACGCTAATAACGCAGACGAGCATAGAGCGCTCTTGCTCTACTCCACGTAGCATAACACTAAATATAAATTTAATTTATATTTTCATAAACATAATATGTAATTAAAAAACACATATATATAAATATACTCTTTATCAATTTGGGTGTCGTATGGGGTGAATTTGGCGTGGCTGAGGATAACATATTTATCAATTTGGGTGTACTGCACCTCTGCAGTGTATATGGACGAGCTGCCCCTGGATTTAAGTGTATTTTTATTAACTAAAAGGCACAGTAAAAAGGAATTATAATTTTTGAATGACTTGTTTTACAATTATAATACAGGTAAACCTCTTATAGCGCTCTCTGCTATAAAGCGGGGTGTTTCGCAGTCTTTCATATAGTGATTCTATTAGATCTCCATTTTATATAAAACGCTAAATTATCATTTTCATTTAAATTTTCAAGTCAAATTACAAATTTCATAAATATGTAATACGATACTCCGCAAAATAAAGGTCTAATACCTTTGATTGACAACAAAATATAATAGGCGCACTTGAAAAAAATAAAAATGGCACAAACTCATTTAAAATAAATCAATGAAAAAATGTTTGATGTATTGTTTTCGTTTAATTTACAAAATAAAAATGAAAAAAAACCTAAATTTCAACGGTACGGGTTTAGTCTTCTATATGGCAGGTTTCTATAGCATGGTCCCTATCTTTGCACAATAAATGGGACTGTAGTTCATTACTAGCAACTGTTGAAACATCACGCAGCTTTAAATTTATTTGAAATACTTTTTTTAAAGTAATGTTGCAGTCTTAAATAGCAAAGACTGAAGAAACATTTTTTATAATAATAGTTTGACATTGAATATTTTAACTCAAATCTAAAAAACAAGCTCTGGAAATTTAATAGTTAGTAAGAAGATAAGTCGGAAGATTCTAATATAACCAAGCTATCGAAGGAAAAAAAGGGAAAGGAGTTTGCTTCTGCATTGAATTTTATTTAGCAGGTTGTTTGTCGAGTACTTATGACACATACTATTTGCTCTTCTTCTTCAGCACTCGCTTGTGATTCGATTTAATCTCATAGTGAATAAGATCATTTATAATTAAAATAATTAACCAGTTATACGCCGATGACAACGCCGAGGCGCAAAATTAGATATGTGTCACTTTCATGTCATTTTTTAAATTATCTATTGGGAAATTTCAAGTATTTTCTTATCAAAATTATAGCGACAGCTCATGTTCTTCATACTGTGTTTTAAAATTTAAGATACGAATCACCATTTCGAAGATAAAGAGCGCCAGACAAAGTATTATCATTTTGTGTTCGCGAGATTTATTAGGTTAAAAATAGTGTATCCAAAAATAAATTAATTGGTTTCTAAAATTAGTATTTAATATTAAATGTATTATCATATTGATCTTAGATAGATTCTCATTAGATTATTTTTAAGTGAACCAATCTCATGCGTTTATAGAAAACAGCATATTAAAATATTTTTTTTATAAAGCGTTTCTTGAATTTTATGGAATATCATATTTAACTTCGAGAGTCAGGTGTATTATTCGATATTTTAAACGCTGGTACTGAAAATTGTCGGCATTGAAATTTTATTGTGCGAAAGTGCAAACCATTCACAGATTGCAGAAATCCGGTTCTGCACTCGAATGCGGCCCTGGCTCGAGTGCCGTACTGGGGACCACGTCGCGTTGCATAATAAGACGCTTTTGTACGCCCGTGGGCTCAGACTGTACTGGACATCCTGTATGTGGTAGTGGAACCTACACTAGAACCTCGTATAACACGGATTATTAGTTCAGCCTAAAAAAATAAATAGAGCCAAGTGAACTGCTCATTGTGCAGAAGTGCAGTTCGTATCAAACGTGTCTCATTATTATTCAGCGCAGAGCGACTCTTGCATTCTGCAACAGCTGAACTCAATTTTTTTATCAAAAATAAAAATAATAAAACAACGCAATCGAATTTCTAATCAAAATCGTAATTTTACACCAGAGGCCATACATCACATATTTTTTTAAAGTTATTCAATACCGTGCGGTTACCGATCGACTGAACATTACCGCATCGGACTAATTTACATGTAAAATAATATTCGTTCAGGATTTTTTTTTAAAAAAATATATATATGAAAATTCGCTGTTATCAGTCATGCTTGTGCATTTTTATGCAGTTGTGCAATATGTCAGTTACACATGAGCACGTATTATTGCACTATGCTCTTTAATGTGTGAAATATGCTCGAACCTCGCATTTTATTGCAATTCGTCATTGTTGGTCAAAGGCCTTGTGTGAAACAATACGTCTATAAATACATATGACGTGAAAGCCTTAACCGTGAAAAAATATTCATGGAAACTCTACATAAAATATGTACATATGCTTTTTGCCACTCAATGTTAAATAAATATATATATTATTAGTCTCTGTAATGTAATATATTATGATATATTTTAAATGATATCTATTATAGAATTATAAAGCTTTGATTGGGTTGTAATTTTTCCATAATTTTCAAAAGTAATATGAATCATTATGTAAATATTTTTAAAATAAAATCCAGTCGGATTTTTTTTTATAACTAATCCGAATCATTTCAAACGCTTTTTCCATTATTGTATTCATCAGATATCAAATTATGCATTTTATTTAGCTTTCTTGAATAAATTATTACATTTATGATTATTCGTATAGTCGATATTTATATTTTTTTCTTGTGGTACAGAAAAATCTACTATGACACATTGGAGAGCAATATGGAGCACTTTGAAGACATCTTTGGTGTCATTTATCTCTATTTTAGGATTGTTCTATGAAAAGATATTTTATTTTTGTATTTTTTCATATAATAGACACGATTTCGGCTAAATCTGTGTATATTTTTGTGATATGATTTTCTTTAAACAAAAAGAGTTTCCATAGTTATTTTAATTAAGTAAAATTTTTTCCTATAATAGATATTACTGATTTTTTATGCGATTTTTAAGTTATCCTATGCATATTTCTGCATATATTTTGACATGTTTTTTGCAAAATTATGGTAATGAATTGTATAGTAAAATAAGAACAGTCTTTTATATCCTTTCTATCACCAACATTGTGGATTCCTTGTACATTTTTCATGTTTATGCTGTTTTGATGTTGTAGTGTGCATAGTTATGCTAATTTTAAAAGATTGCGATACATTTTAGTTGACAATATGTCAAGAAACTTAATATATTTTTAAAACATAATAAGTTGTGTATAAATTTGCTTAGAATAAACCTTTAAAAAAACCTGATGTGAGTCACCTTGGTCTCGCATAACATTATAACATTAGTGGCATTTTCTGTAATATCATAAAAGGCTCTTATGATATGGATAGAAGTCTGCAACGACAAAAACATACCTATAGACAGAAAGATTATTCAAAAGAGAGCACTAAAAATTTATGATAATTAAAAAAGAATTGAACAATCGTCATCTGAAGATCAACAATCATAATTTTCCTGCTAGTAGTTGATGGTTTGAAAAATTTAATAGCGATTATCACTACATAATATAAAAATTCAAGGAAAAATTGCATCGGCTGACATCTTCCAAAATATTGAATTCATAACTCGCCGAAATTAAAAAACACACAACCAATCTCGAAAAAGAGTCGAACATAATTGTTAGTGATAGCGATGATAAATGAATAATCTATTATATAGACGTTTTTGTGGATATATATGACCATGTTATACAAGTCCAATGTGTATTTGATTCGTCAATCTGCAAAAAAAGTCAAAAATAATTATATCTTCAACACATAGTGCCAATCGCTTTGACGCTAAGAGTTAGTGCAGATAAATCAAGGATTTATTATTATTTGCGAATTTCTGTGTTATTGAACACAATTTTATTGATGGACATCGTTTGCTTCGGAGAGAATCGTTTTACTGAAGAGCTTTCGATCGTACCTCGCTGATATCGCATCACCAGAAATTGCGCGTAATGTCAGATATTTGCCGTGATGTATGCACATTTTTTTTAAAACTCAGTTCCTACGCCCTATGAATAAAATATTTTATTTTGAATTTATTTGAAACAGAATATATTTGCGAGTTCTCAGAAACGTGAGCGTGTTGCTTCAATCTTTTTCCATGTCAATTGGGAGTAAACACCTGGGACACGATCGATGCATTATGTATTTCATAGTTCGAACAAAAGAACAGCTCGAAATTTGCACACGTTTCGCCCTTTTTGCATGTTTAATTTATTTCATTGCCAGCTCAGTATATTCCACGTGTGGCGTCCACAAAAAAAATATATGAAAATAAAGAAAAATATGAGCGGAATCGACGGAATCGAGAGAAACTCATCGTGATGTAACAACATCCAGCTGCCCACATTGTGTCCATTATTCACACCCACAATCGAACAACTTTGGGACAAGATTCAACTACTCGTTGCCCGAGAGATAAGCTATCTGTCTATAGTGGAAAATAGAGTTTGTGAACGATTCATTTGAATGCATCCATACTATTTCGGGCACTTTAAACGCGAATAAATCAATCGACATGTGTCCGACACGTGTTATATTTGACGCTATCTCGAACGAGTACGTCTGATTTAAAATGGCAATCAATAAGTGTATGAAATGCTTTCAGAATGTATTTGAATCCGATTAGCTTTGTTCGGCTGAAAGTCGATGACCCGACCCAGAAGTATGTATGTACATAATTTTCTTCGACAGACAGTTTCCTCTGTGATCTGATGTTTACTCTACACTGGAATCGGGAAGCAATTATTGAGAAACGCTCTCTGTTTGTGAAATCAATTGTGTATTCGTTCAATTCACGGTTGAATGTATATATTTATATATAATTAATTACAAATATATTGTAGCTTCATTATTAATTTAAAAGAAAATCATGGTTAAGCATATTCAATTTTATTTTAAATGCTGTTTATGATTCCATATGGTAAACAAGATATAGTTTGATTTATGGATCTATCTGTTCAAAGAACTCTATTTATAAATTGTTTCTATATATGACATACATCAAAAGATAACGCTTAATTATTTAAAATCAACAGTATATAAGCATTATCGGTTATTATATAAATATTTAAACATTCAATGTGTAAAATTTATATTTGATTTTCAGTTCAAAATTTATTAACGCTTTTCACTATGACTATTTTTTATCAAAACCAATCAGTGAATGATAATTTATGACAATTTGATTAAAAATATATATTGGGTAGGTGAGTAAGAAACGTCCACTGAGTTGACTTTAATGAATTCCACTCTATGCTTAAATAAATCAAATCTTTCAGATCAATACGTCTGGCATACAGAGTGGAAAGGTTAAAAATATTTGTCTAGTTCGAAACTAGGTTTCAGAGGCAATTTAAAAAAAAAGGATTTTGTTACATATAAAACATGGGTTAAATACAGTGGATAAAATATTTGGGGTTGCTGCGGAATATTAAAAATTAAAAAGTATATTTTGCTCATCTTTTATTTAAACATAAAACATAAGATGAAATAATATTACGAACAATAATAATAATCATGTGACAAACGGTACGTGGTTCAAGTAGCTACTCTGCACTACAGTTCCCCCCACCCCGTTGCGACCCCGCATCCAACCAATACACGACGTTGGTAGCAATTTGAGGGTAACTGATAATTTAGAGTATTTTTATAGATAAGATATCGATAGAATGATTTTTTTTATGGGATATTACGTATTGTGGTAAGCTGAATTTATTTTCGAATTTAATTTCTCTATTGTGATTTTTTCTTTTATAATCATCGGTAATTATCGGCCTTTTATGTACAAAATCGATTACAAAACTGGCATCGTTTAATCGCCTCGTTTGCAACTCTAAATGTTATGCTCGGGCCATATCTCTCAGAGTAATTACCCTATATTTTATCACACATAAAGGCCTCTCGTAATTCTATCCAAAGGAAAAACACTTAATTATCATCCATTAAGCTTGACAATCGCGATTTTATCCGACGAGCCGAGAATGTCTCGATAATTTTCATTGCGAAATTTCTGCATCTCGATCGGTACAGGTTCAACGAGACGTGTAGGTATTAGGATGTTAATCGAAGGCCGAGTGATTTTTCGCGACTCGAGTGCTCGGATGGGCCTTGGTCTTCCTACGAGCGGCTCCCGCCCACGGCCGGTCGATACTTGAGCACGAACGCGAGTGGTGTAGCCGATCGCGTACCGGAGACAGGCCAACACTTTCTCTTTTCGCCGAAACACACATTCTGGCATGGGATTTGCTTATCTCTCGACATTCCGACCTATTCTTAGGGCTTAGCGAGGGAAATGGCTTGCGTGATTGTTGCTGGTTTCCGTTGTTTGGCCAGGCGTCTCGCAAATATTTTTACAACCAGAGCAAACAATAAAAATGTATGGTTTTCTTACATGATTTTCGCAGTACGCACACCATACCACAATCGAGGGCATATAATTTTCAAATAATTGTTTCATTACTGGCTTTAATCTCGAGTAATTTCAGAATGGCTTAACTTTGGCTGCAATTAAAAATATCGCGTTATTCTATGTATCGCCAATCGGCGCGATTTGAATGCAAATGTGTGCCAAATTCGAGTTTTGCCCAAATTAAATTTGAATATAAATGTTTAAATTTAGTAATTTTACTTTAATTAAAATATATTTTTTAAAAAAGATATATAGTGAAACCCCGTTTTTACGTACTCGGTTTTCATGTTTTCCCGATATTTGCGTTCAATTTTTGCAGTCCTGTTTTATTTTTGTATATTTATTACCTGCCTTTACGTTTTTTATTTCCCGCAATTTACGTTTGAAATATGTAAAATTCGAATCAATTTTTAAACAATTTTATATATTAGAAATGAATATTAGGAAGCAGAACGGTCCATTAATTCGAGATAAGGCCTTGCACATTGTGTCTCGTTTAAATATCAGATTTACTGTATCAAATTGCTGGATAGATCGTTTCCAGAAGAGGCTCTCTGTGGTGTATAGATCAGTTTCTGGGGAATCTTGTAGTGTTGATTTGGACATCTGAAGATTGAAAGCAGATGGATGTTTCTACTGTATTGCAGACTATGCTCCAAGTGATATATTTAATGCTGATGAAACAAGACTGTTCTTTAATGTTCTTACCTCGAAGACATTCGCCTTCGTGGTCGTCGAGGTTAAAACTTGTCATGAAGAGAAATTAATTAACCAGGCTAAATGTTTTTTTTATTCCAAATTCAGATAGATAATTTTCCCTCGTTAGTAATTGGAAAAGCACAAAAACCTCCGTGCTTTAAAATTGTCAATGAGGTAAGCTATAAGGCTTATTGAGGGCCTTAAAAGCTATTTTAACAAAAACATTTTTTTTTCATTGAAAACGTGCAAAACGAATTATTAGATCGAGATATATCGATTTATAAGATCGAAAGAACTGGGGTTTCACTGTAGTTTTTATTTTTATGTGAAAATAATGATTATTATATTCTGCTATCAATTATATTCCATCCTTTTATAAAAGATAAGCTTCATATTATTTGTTATTGTGATACTTGATATTGAGTTATCGGAAATAGCCTGGATTAAAATTCTATAGAAAATCTGTGACGATTGTTTAGATAAGGTTCAGCATTCTAATCATACTTTTAATTATACAAACCTTCTAGTCTCTGTGATTGAGAAATATAATTAAAATATTTCCTATATTAAACGTATACACAAAATGGACGTAAATATAAGATTTTAATGCTTTTAAAATTTGAATATATTATATTAATATATCATTATGCTATTATATTATTAATTTAAAATATAACCTAAGAGCAGAAATAGCTTTTTTTGCCTATCTGGCAATATTGTAATTGTTCTCACTTTGGAAGTTTGGAGGCAAAAAACTTGTTTATTCCATTTTTAACGTCCTCATATGTATAAAAAATTCTATTTAAATAATGTTGCATTTATCTGAAAAGATGATAGTCAGGCGAAGAGATATCTGGAGAATATGGAGGGTGACGAATTGACCTCCACTGGAGGTAAGTTAATTTTTCTCGTGCATATTATGCCGTATGCGGGGGAGCATTGTCGAAAGAAGTTTTTTTTATTTCTGCTGCTAGACGGTCCAGTTGTTCACAATAAAGTTTTGTATTTATTGTTTGGCCAGGTTTACAAGCTTCAAAATGAATTATGCCCCTTTGGTTCCATTATACAGGCAAAAGATTTTTTTTTTCTGAGGCTGGGCTTAGGCCGGGTTGTCATTGCTATCTGCCTCTTTAATTGCCATTGATTTTTGGGCTCTCAGTTGGAGTAAAGTACCCATTTTTAATCTCCTTCGTTAGTCTCACTAGTTATCAAGTCTTGCAAAACGATGTTTTGGATTCGACACCTAAAAAGATGTGCACATGAGTTTATTAGATTGCTTAGATTCTACTCACTTGGCTAATGCGGTATCCATTTCCTATGCTTCTATACCTTGTGATTTTTTTAAGATGCGTTTTAACTCTCGACAATGTGTATTCAAGATTGTTTGCATTTTTTTCAATAGATAAAGTTGGATTACTTTCAATTTCGGCACTTAGTATGACATCGTCCACATTACTAGATCTTCCACATGTCTTTAGCAAATATTGTTGCAGTTTTTTTTCTCAAAAAAATGATAGAGCATTAAATTTCAAATAAATTCTTCACTTGGTAAAAATTAATCCATTGTAAATTGAGTTGCTAAATTTGAATTTTATAAATCACAATTCACTCATGATAAGTGTGGTCACCGATAACATACAACACGACATGAAAGGGCTTTAGTTGAAGCGCAACTAATCCCCGAAAAAGGGCAAACGAAAAAAATATGGATTCTGGCTTTATAAAATACAAACTTATATTATTTAAAGTATTAATATTAAGCCTAACTAATTTTAATTGAATGTTTAAATATATGTCAAAATAATTTTCGTATTAACAGCCGATGGTTCATTCGATTTACCTTCGAAAAAAGCCAGAGATTCACATATGCATCTCTCCATGCATTGATTTTCATTTTAAAAAGTAGAGCAATTTTTATTTATAAACCTCTATAATGATGACGATATATTTGATTGAATAACTCAATTATTTAAAATACGTGCAATATTATAAAGAATATAATTTTAGTACACAGACCTTGAGCAAAAATTTTACTTCAATTTAAAATATATAATATATTTTATATATTTAATACGATACATAATTAAAGTATTCGTTTAGTTAAACTTTAAACATAATTTTATTTCAAGATTTGTTACAAAAATGTTTCATAAAATATTTATGACCTTTCAGTAAAAGTTTGTTTAACATGACAATGAATAACGTTAAAAAATATTCCGTGCCCCTGAAATATTTTTCAAACCTGTCGTAAATAACAAATTCATGAATGATTCATGAAAATTTAGTTTTGGCTTTAAATTACGGCATTTATTTATGCATTTAATGTCAAGCCTATAAATAATGTCGATAGTGTTTTTTACATATTTTATATAGACCGCCCACAAAATACGATATTTCGTTCACACCGCTTGAAAAATAATATTAAATATTATCGAGCAACTTGATTCCAGAAGCCATACTGTCTAGCACCATCGGGGTTTCGCGCCTTGCATTCTGGTTATAATATCGCAGTATAAAAATTTATTGTTTAAAAAGTCGATCCCTTCGGAAATACGTGTGTGCTCCATTCATCGCGGAATCAAGTGCGGTCGTAGCCCAAGATATATATTTTCGAAAGTTGCCTTTTCAGTCTATGGTCCGAATATTCCCGTGGGTTATAGAGATACGTCCGAAGTTTAACTTTGCAGAAGTTGAGAACGTGTTAGGCGGCACCTGGGGGAATTTGCGGAGTGATTTTTCTCACAGCCGCTCTAGAAAATTTCAACACGCGATTGAATATACACGAAAATATCAGCCGAGATAATGTATACTATTTGTTTGCCGAGAGCCCCCTGCCCTCATAATCCATCCACCTCGTGTGTACGTTCACTATTTTGTGATAAGACCGCGCCCGTATCCACTAATTAGTTGTTTGGTAAACTTGCTACATTTTATTAGATCAAAGTTTGTTAATTTGATGCGAGTGCCTGGGGAACCGTTTGCCATTAACGTTCACATTGTACCCTATTAATTTTTGTTGTGTCATATTTGAGTTATAATTCAAAAGTTTCAGCCCCAACTAGCTTTACACGCGGAATCCGTATGATTTACTTAACATAAATTACATATCTTATCCGTGTGTGTATCAAAAATTTATAAATGGAATACACACTCAAATTCGATGTGCGCATGCGCGTAGTTTCGTTGATCACACTGATAGAAATGCCTATTGCAAGACCGAATTAACTGACAACACTGAGTATATTTTTTATTGACAGAACTGCATTTTCCGATTAACCATACGTATGATAAAAATCGGCATGAATGGATAATTAGAAAACTACCAATAACTCAGAAAAAATAGATCATTTTATGAGCATTTTTATAAATAACTTCTAATAATTCTAATGATATAAGCTTTAGTTGAATTTTACCGCATTTTCTTAGTGCCAACTGTTGGGATGTTGTGTTTACTTAGTTCTTTATTTTCTGATGACATTTCCTGCAATGCTTCAGCTTCCTGTTTATACAGATTCTTCCGCAGTGAGCTTTGTATCACAATCACGACCATAGTGTAACCATATATTTTAATAGATTTTAATTAAATATCTATATAACTCTTCATGTATATAACGAATATAATCCTTTAGTATATTCCAATACCATCCTTATCTTATCTGTATAATTACATTTTATATCTGAGTATCATTAAAATGATATAGTAATTAATATGAAATGTAGTTGACATATAGATTGAATGGAATTTATTTAGGATAAATTAAAAATTCGTTTAGTTTTATTAAAAATATATATTTAAAACGTTTGTTCTGTCAAAGCCCAACACATTCAGATCCTTATGATAGGACAGGCCTGATGAGGGTTGTGTAGAGCTTGACTTTAGTCTTCTTTGAGAGGAATCTCAACCGTAGATGCTTTTTAAGTCCAAAGTAGCATCGATTTGCCAGCAAGGTTCTTCGTACTTCCAAATTGGTTTCATTATTATTTGTAATAAGTGAGCTATTTGCAATCCTGGACAGCGTCGAAGCTGTACTCTTCGATTCTCAGGCGTTCAAGGATTTGTCCTTGCATGATGGGATATAGTTTAGTCGCATGCCAATTAATTCATTAGAATTGTTATTCCAACAGTATTTATTTTAACAGCTTTACCATGTTTCTGTCAATTTTTCGATCTCCATTCTCTAAAAACTTGTTTTCAATCAAAAGTATACATGAAGGTGATCATTTAGAATTTTACGGGTCTTCCTAATCTATTAAAATTTAAACACGCAATGTACATCCATGGTATAAAGAATGACATATTTTTGCTGTAAGAACTGTTTCGACAACATCGACAAGGTTTTTTGTTGAGTTGGTCGCGTCTAAGTTCTGATCAATAAAATAGTTTACCTGTTTTTTTTTGGATATTTCTAGCTTAGATATTTTATATTATACCCATAACAATAAAATTAAATTTATGTTACACACAATACTAAGGAAATAGTATAAAAATAAATACAAATTATGTTTATTCCACAGCGTCGAAAAATAATTAAAATACGACGTGTAAACATAATGTTTTTCTTTTCGGTACCGCTAATATGATCGCATTGCAAAATATTATTTATTACGGAAAGTTTAATAACATATGATCAATAATTTCTAATTGGCGTGAATCGTTCATAAAATCACATACATATTTTGGCAGCGTAAGGCTTGATTGTGATTTGCAAAGAGCGAGTATATTGAACCGGTTTGCTGCTTTCCGTTTATAACACGTATCCTTATATATAGAATTGTAAAATAATAAAGGAGGAATGCAATATTATGACGGAAAGAGCAGAGAACAAGACCAAGGGGAGAGACGTCGCTAGAAGGAGATTGATGGACCCGGTCGTCTGGTTTTTTTAGTTGATCACTGGCATAATGGCTATTGTGCGTGACGGTTGTTGTTATTTAAAAATTTTCTTTTTAGAATATGGCACTAAAAGAGCCCAATAAAACTCATCCTGTCGGAACCATTAAGCTTTCACTTTGTAAAAACGTGGGTTTTTATCGAGACACATAAAAGTTGTTGTAGGAAGAATGATCAAAACAGCTTAGTCGCCTTCTTAATTTATCTGTTTTTTTCTCACTGGACACGGTCTCATCGTCGAATCGACGTGTTCCTTTGTGCGTCCCTGATGGGATTTGTCTGGGAATGAGCTAATGCTGGGGATTACTCGTCATTGTGGCTAATAATTGCTTCGGGCCCATCATTGCGAATCCGGCGATGAGAACATTTTCGTGTTTTTAATGATCGGAAAGCCCCCCGGCGGAGTATGACACGACACGCCCTTACCCATATTATAGGAAAATAACATGTAATCCATTGGGGGCCCGGATCAAATTCCCATTTTATCCCATGCTCGAACAAAAATCCGACAGCTTTTCAAAAATATCAAATTTCATCAGCGTTCGATCTTCCCCTATATATACAAAGCTAAAACTCTATTAATTCATTTGCAAATAAGAATGAATATATAAACTATTACACTATTGTTAAATGATAACGAGAACAAGTATTTCTTATCGAGTTGTAATTCTATATATGGAATACTTTCTATAGAAATATTTTGCGTCATGTGCAAATGTCACAAGAATACCAATAATGCGATATCGATAACCCTGCATAAACAATGTAAGATTAAAAATATACTATTGGTTCTTGAAGCATGGACTGATGTTTGATCTATCGAAAAAGTTAAAATATATAAGAATATTAATATAATTTATCAATATAAAAAAAAATATTATATTAAAATAGCGGTTTATTACGTGATAAAAATACCCAAAATATTTGTTTTCTAATAAAATGTAATAAAATAATACTCTCCAATGTTATTCAAATTAGGTGTTGTTCAAAGTAGTCGATATTGGAAACATCATACACTTTTTTCAATCACTTCTGGAAAGCTTATTTCTGGAATTGTATTTCTGTTTCAGTGATTCTGTCTATATCCCCTGGATGTTGGCAAAACATCGTCCTTTAATAGATTTTTCCAACTTCGGGAATCATCGTATCAACACAAAAAAATGATGTCAGTGGAATTTACACGGCTTGCGACATTTCACATATTTTTTGTTTAACTTTCTTACCGTCTTAACTCTGCATAACTATATTTTTTAACTTATGTTATATACAATTTTGATTGTAAAATAATTATCAAGGATCAGAAAAAATACAAACCTTATATTAAATTATTAATAATCTTAGAAATTAAATGTAAAACACCTTATATTTTTTATTAAATTACCAATTGATTTTATGTATCTATTTTGTAAGCAACTCTTAACGCATATTATTGAAAACCAACCGATCGTAAGATTTTAAATAAGATATTAATATGTCAATAAATTTATTCTGATATCATAGTGAAACATATTACTTTTAAACCTGTCAGTCACGCGCAATTTTTGTAGAGCCGCGTGATAAAAATTAAAAAAAATTAGATTTAATCTTCTATTTTGCTTTCTCAAAAATCAACAATGTGTAATTAAGCTTATTAAATATTCGATTTACAACAGTTTTATTTAAATATATATATATTCTTTTATATCGGTAGTCTCTGAAACTATTTAATTCGAAAAAAGGTTTAAGCTGATGTAATAATACAATATTGTTTTTGGTATATTTTTATTAATTTTCTATATTATTTGGTTTTTTTTAACGAGTGATCTACCTCAGTTTACGTTGTTTTTTTTATGAAATTTATTTATCTAAACTCTGCTAATGACAGACGACTGTAAATTAATCATCTAACATGTCGTTTATCACGCTTAATTATACATATAATTGTAGTAATTTGTTAAGAGTAGCTCACACGTCTCTATATTAAAGTATAGGCTTAATCTGTATTAAATTAATCCAACTTTTAGTAACAAGATGATTTCTATACATTTAATGTTATAGATTATCTTTTTCGATATAATTTAATATCGATATCATTAACATATTCTCCCAATGATAAATTAATCTGATTTCAGTCGATGAATATCACAAAAAATAATACATATTATTTTTATTTTGCATGTATTTATGTGTTAAATAGTTTCTTTGGTTAATTATTTTTATACAGCTCTCCCCAGTGTCTGGTCGGTTATTTAAGGATATACACCAAACACAAAGAACCGCATTTTAACAAAAATTCTCATTAACCAAGAAACATTAGAGCCATCATTGGCGGCGTTTATCCTATTAGTGCTCATTTCCGAGAAAGCTTTCTGAGCGTTGCTGTTGGCTATGCGAACTAGGGTAATCTGGCGAATTAAGGCTCACCTACACCACAGTAACCATTCATTGTTTTTCCATATGAATTATAATAAACGTACGAATATTTTCGCAATCTTAAACAAAAAAAATATTATCGCAAAATCGTGAACGAAACGTTAGAAAACGCGGCGATGCTAAACACAGCGCTTGCACAACTGTCATGTTGATTAAGCGTCTCATTTGAATATCGTTCAAGATTCTATATAAAATGGATAAAAAAAGACTTTTTAATAAATCCATGAATATAATTGGTACTTTCCTGTCGGGCGTAAATATGTATGAGATCAAGTAACTCGCGAGTCACTCCCACATGCAATTACTGCACTGGAAAGCTCATTTTTTTCTTAGTATGACGTACATCGACGTGTTTGATTCTAGACGTAATTATTAATTTATATTAAATTTGCTGGTGCGCGGCCGTTACTCATCGAGATTCAAAAGACTTTCTTAATGCAATGCATTGATTGCAGCGTTGCAGAAGAGTCAGCTCCCATTATGCACTGTGGCCGTTTGACCTAGACACACGAGGCTGACGATAAATTACCCGATTGAATACAGGGACGTGTGTCTCGTCCATTCATCACGAAGACTGTTGGTGAGGAGAATTAATATTAAAGTGGCCATTGCCGGGGTCAGGCGAAGGGTTAATGACGTCGGTTTATTTAAATACTTGCGAGCTGATGATGGCACACATTAGTCTGGTGCAGCATTCAGAAATTAATAAGCGCATTCTGAAGGCGATTGTGCAAGAATGGAATTCGTGGGATGGCATTTGTCTCGCCCGCAACAAACATTTTTGGATTGGCTACATTTGTTTATTTGCAGAAACGTCAGGATGATCATAACACTTTATATGAAGAACATCTGGGCTCATCGTTCGATATGAATCAACGTATTGTTGCTATATGGTAATCTGTGGCGAATGAGAGTGATATGTATTGTGTATATTAATCATCCCTCCCATTATAATCGATGATTCTGAGGACTTGGTTAAATGCGTTTGTCATTTTTGTTTCCTTGCCAGGCTTTTGTTGCGAAACGACTCGATTTTGTTAGTAGGCTTGCTATGTCTATGTAACTTGGAGTCTATCGTAAAGGTATGGCGGAAAACCACATGTAAAAAAAAATCTTGGTCGCATGAGACATGATAGATAACAGAGCTAATTTAATAAAAATAAATTAAATGTAAACTAAAATACCCAGTGTTAGAGTCGTATCATCATCATTTGACAGCCACAAGACCTGAGTCTCACACGTGACGTGAGGGCTCCTCTTTCGTGTTCATACCGCGGGGACCTAAGCCGTCTCGGTATGCGGTTTTTTGTAAAGAATTTCCTTGGGCATTGCTGTGATTGGACATACATCTTCTACCTTGTTGGTTTCTTTTTTTTTTTTAAATATTTTTACCCTATAGATAAAGATGATTGTATTCATTAAAATGATTTAGAAACTAGAGCTAATGGATAACTTAGAAACAATGGTAAGATTGCCATAGAAATGATATACAGGAAAATCAGAGCTTATAACCGAGAACTATATTCAGAAATTAATGAAAGAGTATATCGTCCAACAAAAGACCTCGATTAAAAATTGATAGAAATTGAAAAAAAAAAACACTATTGCATATACAGACTTGTTATTTATTCAGAATATACACTCAACTCTTTTTATGTGTTTTTATACAGTATTGAAATAACACGGTCCACTTATAAACATGAATATTATATTTTTACACGAATTATTTGTTCTAACACGATTTACAGAGACAAAATACGTCCCCGGTGTAGTCATTAAATAAAATAATAAAACAGAATAGTGAATATATAATTTAATTCTCGAGGGCTTGCAATTTTCTAAGAGTATGGAAATGCATTTATAATTTATAATCCACTTATGATCCCAACTGAGAACGTGTTAAAATTCCAGCATCACCTGTAGATTTATACAGCTGGATATCAAGAAATGTATAAACATCTTGTGAAACAAAAAACCCAGAAGTGAATGACAGATTTCCTAATAATATTTAATATAACAACACAGATATAACAAAAAGCTTCATTAAATTCTAAGACATTAGACGTGTCGTAATTAATATTTTTTCTATATAATTAACTTCACATATAGTATTAAAAATAAAATTACATTACTAATTATGCGATTTAAACACTCCCTTTCATATAAATACTAAATTGTCCAATGATGACTCAGTACAAAACATTCATTAAATAGTAAATTTCTGGTGGCATTATTATCATCCATAATTAATTAGTTTCAGATAAAAATGAACATTAATATGTATATGAAACAGGAATATGGTCAAACTATATAAACATATAAAACTGCTGATATATTACATCACTTCTTATCATTACCCTAGCACTGCTTCGTCTTTAATACCATATTTATTACTCTGAGTTATGTTTCCATAAAACAGGGGTAGATAAGCTATTTTTCCGTATACCCATTTATCAAAATATATGTAGATATAGAGCTTAAACGTACACGAGCATAATCAATTTTGAGACCTTAACGTTTTGCACGTGTAATAACGCCCGGGGGAAATCCACCCCTCGCTCCCTATTTGTTTGATTCCGTGTATATATTTCATGACTATATTCGCGAGGGTTTTCATTGATTTTTGCAACGTTTTACCTGGTCAGTAAAAAGTCGTTGATAAGTTAATGACGCTTTTTGATTACCCGGGGTGTAGCTCGGATTACGGTGCTGTAACTTTTGGGCCAGCCAGTGTTGCTAATTAATTGATGGGATCTCAGAATATGAACCATTACATAAAATTGGTCGTAAATGAAAGCGCGGGGAAAGTTTCAATGAACCCTACTTTTATTTCAATAAAAAATCTCGAGTTCCTTTTATATGTATCGTAATTTTTTAGATTTTTCTTAAATATAGCGGTACATCGGTACATCGTCCGCTTTTGAATAAGTCCAACTTGTGTTTGGACTTATTCAAAATTCACTCTTATTTATTAGAAAATTTGTTAGAAATACGACCTTAAACCTGATGATGTTCACGAAGGCCCAAGTAGGAAAAAAGACAGGAAATTAAATTTGTTAAATTAAAAAAGCAGTTTTAAATTATTTTTTACAACCCCATACACTATTATTTTTACCATATTTTCATGGGAACGGATTAATCATATTTACATTGATTTTTCCCGTTTATATTTCGTAATATATTTTTTTACAAATTTATTAAAAGAGATATCGGAAAAATAAATAAAAAGCATCTATCGGTTTGTTCTGATATCTGAATCAGAAAAAGACATATTTTTTTTTTAAATTAACTAAAATAAAACTTCAATTTGTTTGCTTTTTAATATTTTTGTATCATAAAAAATCTATATATAACAGAAGATGAATTAATAACTAAAATGATAATGATGATAAATTTTTAAAGACAACGGACTGTCAAAAAAATATGTAATCGTTATTGCGAAAAATCGCTTTTTTTTTTATTCAATTTCTTCATTCACAGATGACTATTTTTTAAATGCTCGAAGCTTTTGATTCAATGAATCAAAAATCAGTTCGAATTTGAATCAGAAATCCGTAGAAAGTCCTGTGATTAAGATAATTGATCTGAATGGATTATAAGGCGGGGATTTATTACATTAAATAATTATTACAGATTTTGGCATATCTTTTTAAAAAGGACATCTTTTAAACGAAGACAGTATAAGGTCATTTTAAATATTTCGTTTAATTATAAATTAAATTAATTTATTTAAAAAAAAATTGGGTATATAATTAATGAATTAAAATACTTCAGCCATAATAAGTATTAATTAATAGAAATTTTTCACACGATTTTTCGTACGGTAAAGTCTGGAACGTATCCTTCGCGCAAAAAAGAGAATCGTTTGTATGTATAAAAACAGCGTTAGTTTATATTATAAATATTTACCATATGTATTTTTTTTCATCATCGTTATGTTTATATAAAACAGAATGATCCCATATTGCCATGGCCCATTCATACATATATTTTTTTTATCATACGTGCACATATACACATGTCGAGAATTTTTTATGTAAATTACCAGTAAAATTGGCACTCGGACCAATTACCAAAAAAATAACAGTTTTCTCGAGCGTAATGAGACAGCACTTTTTACAAACGCACAATAACTGACATTTACAATTGCGTGTTTGTAAAAATACAGCAATATCGGCGATAACGTCTTGATTATAGGCCATGATCGACGATTGTCGAAATTCCCTCAAAAAAAAATTTACCCCAAATTTCCATGCATACATAAATTATTTTATAACGTAATTGTAGGGTTTCATATAATAGTACTAATATTTGCATGTATGATTTAGTGACGGGCGTGCTGAATGTTTTGTGCTGAAAAATATGACACTGCTGAATAATTGTTATTTTTTTAGACTCGAAGTATGTAGAGCGTCGTGTCGCCATTAAAGGTTCAATCATCTATCAACGAACAGTGTTATTGATGAGACTTGACCTCTCACGATTAGCATGACCCTTCGTATTGTTATCACTGTATTTACATTATTATTTAAAATAATAATAAATTCTGTATAGAGCTTAAGGTTTACGCTTCAAAGACGTTTTATCGCTTACTCCATAATCCTTCTAGATTTATTTTCCGTGCATATTTGAATTAAAATAAAAACGAGCAACTCGCTAAGAGAGTCTCAGGTTAATTAAAATGCTGACTTACTAATTATTTTTTTTAAATAATAAAACAGTTCCATTTAACCGTGTTCTTTCAGTGGAAACAAGTTCCCTATGCTGTAAATCGGATTAACTAAGTACATACACGCATCAATCAAATTTAATTGATAATTAATTAAACTAATTGTATCTCTAGGTTAATATAGACATTCCTCCAGAGCATTCTTTACTGTCGCCGCAAGTACAACTTGTTTCAAGCACATCGTAATATATTACGACAATCAGTTAAAATTAATATGTGTGTCAAGATGATGTACTTTTAATAATTAAAACTGAAATTAATTTGTTCTAATCCATTAAAATGATTTGATCTCGTTTCGTAGTTGGATATTCGAGTGCGGCAACATGAAAGACAACGCGTCCCGAATCTCCAGGCATTGTTCGCAACGTATTATAGGTCCATATGTTCTAATTAAAATGGGATAATATGGAACGTGACCCCATCACGAAATTTGGCCTCAATTATCAAAAAGCGGTTTTATGCAATGTTTTCCGCTAATGCAAAGGGCTAATGTAATCAAAGATAAGTTTTGATTTTTGTAAATATTTGTGGCAAACTATTTTGCATCGTATATTGAGGATAAATAAAAGGTTTCCCGGTCGAAAAAGAAGTTTTTTAAATAATAGTAACAAGTGTTATGGCTTGTAGGTAACATGCTTATTATTAATATTTCGATAATGTAAGATGATCGCAACTGAGCTAAGTCGGTAGTCGGATAGGTGTCCGACGAAAACTGTGAATTCAAGGAATTCTTTATAACATTGGCCAGGGGGTTTGTAAGAGGAAGAGACTCATTACCTCGGTATGCTCAGTACCATGTTAATTTTCGGACGAGATCTATAAATTCTGGGATTTTTTTAAGACACTGACCAGGGGTAAATGTAGTTTGGAAGACTTACTATCCCTGCATCATTAAAATAAATAGTGTCGTGATTGGGGTGACACTGGGGGGAATATAAATGTGAAAGACTCATTCCTCTCGCATCTTCAGAATCTTTATCGAATCTTTATATGGGTGAATGGTATGTGGTGGTTATTCCACGTGTTTGGACCAACGTCGTGTGTAACATTACACGGCGTCTCCGGAAATCTACCACGTTCCTCCCGCGCAGACCTCCGCCCGCAGTTGCAGCGTGAACACGCTCCTGCGTTATTTCGCCATGACGATTCTGGAGACTCTCCTCTCGTCCTCTGTATGGCCATTTATTCCGACACCGCTTATAATCATCGTAGCCAACCAACAACCGACTAGGTTGTTCGCAGACTCCGCCTCAGCATCCACGACTTAGGACCGCAGACTGGCATGCTACGTCGAGCGACTCCGAGCCCCCAGCCGGCCCCTCGTCGAGGATCATCAAGGAAGGGTGCCTCTACCGAAACTCTGGACTCTCGACCGCCAGGAGTGCCGTCATTGTCAGAGGTCGCGACATAGAGCGCACCAGGACGTCGCACGATCACGTGCTTACTTTATAACCTAACTGCTGCCTCGTAACAATTCTTTCTATTTTATAAATGTGTCGATGTGTTCAACAATATAAACTGTGTTTACATATCGTCCACCGGCGAGAGTAAAGGCTCGCCATGGTCCGAGTCACGAATCCTTCCACATCCTTTAAAGGTATTTAGAATCTTTCTGTTTTGCCATCTATCCGTCATAGTCAAATAAATTAAATAAATTTAAAAAAAAATCATTTACTTATTACTTTGATATAATGTATTCTCTATGGTTAGAAATAACCTTATTATTATATATTTAATAACATTTTATGCCAATGAAATAAAATTTTCTATGTTTGAAATAAAAATATTCTTCTACACATTTATTCGCAACTTCCAAAGATCGTTTTTTCTGTTAAATTGAAACAAATAATAATCTGAAAGGCTTATGTTTGGCTAAGAATAGTATTCCGTATAACTCTAAATGTTGGATTTGATTCGATTTCTGTACGTAATACGTCATCATCCACTTTTTCTGCTTTTTCACTATTTAAAATCACTACTTTTAAATTATTTATATCACTTTTGGCATTGTCGAATACTTCTCGTATTCTCTATTATGTTTCACAAAACTCTTTGGTTGTAGTTGCATTATTTTTTCGTGTGTATAAATGGTTTATACTTTAGGTATAAAATTCTCCATCTTTACCCTAGATCTTTGGATAAGATCAAAGACTGGCACTAGAACACAACTGATGATCAAAAGTGATCATGCAAAATATGCCTTTTCGATCGGGCAATAAAAAGCACTTAAATGAAATTATTAAAAATCTCAGACTCGCCGAATCCAGTTCTCCCAGCTGGCTTTACATTATTAGCTTTGCATTGTTGTGAGCTCTTTTCTACTGTATACTATATACTGAATATATCCATAAGTACAACTTCGTATATCATGATACATATTCGTGTTGTTAAACTGTTAGACCTGCCTCTGCATGTAGTCGCAAGAAGCTGATCTTCCGTTATTCCAAGAAGTCCATCTCCATCCAAAACTACTTAGATACATCACAAAAATAACCGTTAATATTCTATTAAATTATTAAGGAATAGCAAAAAAATATTATTCAGTTTATTTTCTTGTTTAGTAACTATTTTTATGAAAAACTACAGTTTCGGAAGTTCAAGTTGATTAAAAAAAATCGTAATCGAATGATTTTCGTTACCGATATCTGCAAGTGACTAAAATATGAAAATAGTAATTGTCCTCTTTGACGGTTAAATTAACGACATTTTCGTCCGTTTTACCTTATTGAAACGTTGAACTAATTTTATATATATTTTCAATATTTTAAATTTATCATCTAAAAAAATCAAGGATGAGGATTAGTATGCGTTCGATTCATTTGCGAACGTTGTATGATTGGTGTATACATTTTTCTCTACTACGGAAGTGCCATTGTCTCTATTTTTCAGTGTTTTTCTCATTATCCACTTCCATACTCAATAGAGTGTAGAATATGATGCTCTTCCTACATCCCGCTACGGATCGAATTTCTTATTGTAACAAAAAAAAAACTGAACACATCGAGGGGTGGTTAATAATCCATGACTATATTTTGTCGTCGAAGCCGAAGAACAGTTATTTTATTAAATATTTTTTTATTATGCACTATGCATCTGCTATGTCATTTTGGTATTCGCTCACTGTCTATTAGCCGGAAACATAAAATTCATCGGACACCAAAACCGTCACAATTGTCATTAAATAGCCATTAATTATTGTCTTCGGCATCCGGTAGAGATGATGCTTTTCCCGCGTTTTTTTTATTAACAATTTCATAAAATATGATATTTTATATGATTGCGTGTGATATTCCGTGACAGGTGAAATATTTCATATGGAAATATTTTGATGAATTATATGATTTTCTATTGTAAGGGGGAGATGGGGCGTTGATAATTTTTAATATTCAACAATAAGGACTCGTTGAGTAATTTTAATATCTATGCCTGTCGTTTCTATGAAATATTTTGCTTATTTTCTCATATTGGAATGGAATATCAAAAAAAATGAATAAAATGGCTACAAAGGAAAATACAAATAAAGTCACTAATGTTTTCTTTCTTCAATATTTCAATATTCATGCATTGTTAAGCATAGACATACACAAATTTGACTAGATGGATATGTAATTAATATGAAAAAAATATTTTTTTGTAATGAACAATATGGTGGTTTAGTGTAATTTTGTTTTTAATAATGGATACGTTCATTTGATATTTATATTTTTAATGATTAATAGTGTTTAATGATTAATTTATAATAATGAATTGCATACATAATTTTGAATAATTTGTACTCTTTAAATATCTCAACCTTAACTATAATATAATAAATATTTAAAAGATCGGTATTATAAAAAAGTAAGGAACACCCAGAGATCAATATACAAAAAGGACACTTTTATAATGTTTCTGAAACTGAAAAAGTTATTTATATTATGCTGTTATATGCAGTGGTGCAATATACCGATTCAAGGAATTATTCTCAGAATAATAATCTGTATCTCGTCTTTCAAGTGAATGAGGTCAAATTTCATAGCCCAATTCATTATGCTCTTTCAGGTTCAATAATGCAACTTATCTGCATTGTCATTAAGCAGGATTAGACCTCTTCGATTTCGGAACTCAATAGCTTTCAGCTACAATGGTTTCATCAAGATGCATATACACAGTCTCCTTCTTCATTTGCCATAGTTTTGATTTATAAATAAATTAGGACGCAATTCTGCCAGTTTTAGCTGAATCGTGTATTTTGCATGTAACCAAAAAAAAGTGTGCACAGCATCTTTGTCATTCAGTCAATTGATGGGTCCACCAGATCGCACTTCGGACATTCCTTCCCAGAATAATGGTCTGATTCGTTTCAGAATCATTGTTCATTGATATTTATAGTAAATCGACGCGATGACTCACTCGTCGAAGAATGCGTCTGTCTCCTTTGCAGAGGATGCGCCGTTTTTTGCACTAGAGCAAACTCGACCGCAATTGGTATTCGCGCGCGGTCCTAATAATTGTTCGCATGGCCAGTTTAAAAATGTCAAAATTTTAATTTCCGCCCAATAAGCGTCTCATGCATTATTAATCCGGTGCGACATTTCAATTCTGTTGCCGCGGGTCGGTAATACATTTTTTTTTTAAATTGGGTCTCTGCGTGCTGTCGCTCTGTAAACACTATTGATTGATTCGATGGTCGTCGTGGAAGCGACGCCCTGTGGTTGTTAAATAAAAATATTTTAATTATACACTGTACAAGTTTTCCGCAAATGCGGAAACTTTGAATAAATAATACGTTTACTGTATTTTTAAAATTATTTTATTAATCATATTTTTTTTTATTTCAGGTAAAAAAATATATATCACGCTTAACGCTTCACCATTCTATGAAACGTTTTTTTTTGGATCAAGGATAAATAAGGTACAGTAAACCCCCCTATAACGTCGGGATAGGTTCCACGTAATAGGAGGGGACGTATAGGGGGTTAAGGTTTTTCAATTTTATTTTTTGATTTAAAGGAAATCAGTAAATCAACACATTCCTATTTTTTTTATTTTTATTTTTTTTACATTTTAACGTGTTTACCTGTGCAAATGACTTCCTCTCGTATTTTGGCTGACTTAATCTTCCCGCAACTTGCCGGGCAGGGCAGATCAACGCGATATTTTATTAGTTAAATTTTATAAAATGCGCTAGCATATGATAAATAAATGTAATAAAAACTATTCCGGGAATATGTTTTATTCCAACCACTAAGTATAGAATTAAACCTCAAAGAAATCGACACATATGGAAATAGTTATTGTAGAGACCTTATTGTGAAATTAGATCATATCACATTGATTAAGAGGTATGCACGTATATTATACATAATCAAATAGTTAAAAAACGTGAGCATCGATTTCCATTTCCGTTTATAATCTGTTCCATGGATATAAAAGAGAAAATATTTTCTTACTGTGTGAATATCCCTGAATGCTCTGATAGCCTCGTGCAAATAGCCTGTTCCGATGAATACCAACCAAACATTTTATTTAGTTTCGGCCGGAGGCTTGTCGATGTCATGATCCGGAGCTACATTATGTCATTGGTGCTGAACGTTATAGGGGGGTTCGACGTTATATGAAAAAACCGCCGCAAACGTTATAGGGGGGAACGTTATATGAGAGGACGTTATAGGGGGGTTTACTGTATTACATTTTAACATATGCATATTAATATATTAGGAGGACCAAAATGTAATCAAATTTTTTATACATTTATTTATTAAAAAAATCTAAAATAATAATCAACAAAATAATTTCCATCATGTTCTCACACTTTTTGCCAGCGTATTGGCAGTTGCTCGATTCCAAGTCCTTTGATTTTTCATTGAAAAACTACGTACGTTTTCACTTCTACAACATTATTGAATTGTTATTGGCGCGAAATCCAGTAAATAAGAAAAAAATAAGAATAAATAATAATAAAATAATAATAAAATAATAATAAAATAATAATAAAATGAGAAAAAATAAGAAAAAAATAAGAAAAAAAATATGGACAAATAAGAATAATTAATAAACAGGATTATTTAGCATTTTGTGCAAAGAGATGTATTCAGAGTACGGAATTTTACTGCATCATAGTGAAGTGCGGATGACTATCTCGCGGAAAGGTTTTAAAACGATTTTGTGCTGAATATAAATATGTTTATTATAATTGTAATAATTATTGCCAAATAAATCTGTAACTATAAAAAAAAATGTTTGGCCAGGGAGCGGGAATTAATTCTTGCAGATTTAGGTGACCCTGTCATGAAAGTAATTGTGAAGTACTGCTCTAGAACGAATTTTAAGAACGGTACGTCTCAGTTCGTCGTCCATTTTCACCGCGTTGTTCAAGGTCTGACCGTAATTATAATTATACGTCAAGTTAGCATTAAATGGTTCTAAAATGTGCATAAAAATTAACAGACAAAGCAGTCAGCCATCTCGCATATGAATATTGTTTGCGCAATTTTCTGTAATAATACTTACGATTTATAATCCATTACGGATGCTCGAAGAAAATCTGCATGGTCCATTGCTTGTTGTTAAAGACTAATTGTGAACTATAATATTAATTGCAATAATATGTGTTAAATTTAAATTAATACACGATTACCTGAAATAATGTACATAAATAATACATTATTTCAGGTAATCGTGTATTATTTTCATTTCAATTAACTTTTAACGTCCAAAATTCGTTTTACGGATTTTCCTATGTTTTTTGAAAAATATAACACAATTAATTGTATATGAGTCTTTTTTCTGTGAGAGAATAAAAACATTTTTTTTTATAAGGATTGGTATAATAATTAAAAATACTTAAAATACATATAACTGAAGAGCTAAATCTACAAATATTTTTTCACTAATATTATTAATATTGTTTCGATTTAAGATTTTGAATAGCGTCGTAGGAATATAATGAATTTTGAGCATTTCCATATTGGTAAAATATATTATATTTTTCCCATAATAATAGTTTTGATATTTGTTAACCCTTTCAATGCGGCGGGTCTGAACACGATTCTGCATCTGAGTGCGGCGCCTTTTGGACCAAATTATTTTTTTGGCGAGGTAAATTTGTATTCCCCGTTTACCGCTATATTAGACCATTTTCCTAGAAGAGATGTATGCAAACATGTTGATTAGGATATGTTCTTCCATCTCAACTAAAAAAATAAACTCGATTCGCTATATTTTTGTAATAATAAATCGAACAAAATATCAAAATATGAAACAGATTAAGTGAGAAAAAAATGGGAATGCGAATCAAAATAAAAAATGCGAAATGCAATTTTCTTATACCATTATACCCGTACACGTGTATGTGGAATATAATGTTCCTTGGAACACCCTTAACAACCCCTGAGCCGAGATACGTCACCGATACTACTGCGGAGATTTGAATGAGACACCAAGCGCGATTTGAATCGTTACTATTCATATTTACATATTACATGGATCCTATAAATTTCTTGTGATATGCTGTGACATTTATTGATAGCTGTGTTTATTAGCTGATTTTAAAACGAACAGCATCACTTAACCGGTCTATTTACATGTAACGACAAGTTAAAGTTTTAAAGAATCTCGCGCATGTACGACATGCGGCCGCACCCTGGGACACGATTTGTATGCGCATGTACGTCATGCGCCCCGCACTGAAAGGGTTAAACACAGTTAAAAAATGATTCACTTTTGTAGCTTTCGGATAAAACTCGATTGTTAAATTTAATTCAATACCTTGTAAATTTATTATTAATGGGATAAGTTGAAAAAAATAACAATGTAATATAACTACTGACTAATTTTTTCGCGAGTTTTTTAAATGATCATCGTAATATAAATGTATATTATAGATTTTTTTTATAAAATACAAATAATTGTCTTTTTAACAGTCTCGGAACAGTTAAAAAGTATCGGTTCAATTCCGGTTTTCCGGATAGAATAACTATCTTTTTTTAGTTCAGTACCGGTTCGAAGCCCTGATTTTTAAGTCTGAATCTTGATAAAAATATTTTAGTTGCTTGAATATAATATATATATAATTAATGTAATGAAAGTATATAATGTATAATATTATGCAAGAAATTTTGGTGATTTTTTTTAAATCTAATAAACTGGTAATATATTTAAATCTCACTTCTAGTATAAAATAAGTATTCTTTAGCATATTAAAATGGTATTATTAATATCGTCAATACATTTGTGAATGAATTGAATTTAAATTTTGAAATGAAATTATTCAAGACTTAAGTTTTATTTAAAATAGGTATAGTAATACTTATTTATTTATTTGACGATGAGCGATTGGCTTTACAGTATATTCCAGAACGGCAAAAATATCGAGATTGGAGCACATAAAACTTTATCTCAACTACGAATTGATTTTTTTTTATCTCTGATAAAAATTTGGAGATTCTTAGATATAATTATTAAACTTGCGTAGGCATAAATAAATTTGTAACTATGCCGTATATAGTCACTTCTACCGTTTGTATATATACTCGTCGTATTGTGCATGTCCATAAATTTGTCTGTAATATCTGCCATTGAACCCATACACACATTACAGGTATATTACTCATTATACATCGCACAGCATCCTCATGACACCGCCAAGTGGTGGTCGTTTCATGAATGTACCGCTGAATGAAATTCCCATTAAATTTTTAATCAATTCTGGAATTTCTCCAGTTTCTCTATCCACTCGACTACCCGTGCACCACACTCGAGTCAAGCCGTTTCCATTTTCTAAAACATAATGAGATAAGTCTAAGCGATGCATCCATCCATTCCCTCATTCATTTCCCCGCTCTCCCGTCTGGAGTGACGCACAAATTGAAATTGTGCCGTGGATCTGGTGCCGGATGCTTTGTGGTGGATATCCAGACTGGTGACGTCTCCCCCCATTCTTCAAGAGTCTGTCTCCCTCATCGAGTGGCGCAAATGAGGCTTTGCCATTCAGTAGAATGTGGGAAGTGGCGCTCACATACCCACTGCCTTCTCTGTATTTAAACGTCGGAAGGTGGTCGTGCGACACAGGTAGGCAGATGTGGGAGTCGATATTCTTCGCCAGATGTCTATAACATTACATTTTGGGCTTTAGGTTGGTTCTTAGACGCGGGTCATAGGCCTAGCCTTGATTTTTTTTATTTATTAAATAAACACAATAAACTCTCGATGACCTGGCCATATGCAGAGAGAATATTCTATATTGTTAGTGAGGACTGAAAGAAAGATAAATGTTAACGGCAGACAGACAATGAGTAATTAAGATAAAAAGAAATTCTGCAATATGTATGCATACATCAAAATAATTTAATTTCCTTTATGACTAAACACAATTTAAAATAATAGCTACATAAACGGTCATAAAAATCCATTCAGGTAAATTTTTCAGGTAGCACCATAGAATATCTCAAAGTTTTGCAGTTTTGCTTTTGGGATTTTTTTCTAATAATACAAGTTAGTCTGCATTTATAAACAAAAAATAAATTTATTTTGTGCAGTAGATACTAGGTATAATTGGATTACATGATTCCAAAAAAATACCAAGATTCAGTTTAAATTAGCACGGAACATTTATTTACACTATGGTTTTTACAATATTTAGAGGAAAAATATTTAAAAACAAGATTAAAAGAAAAAAAAATGTGGTCCCTCCTATATTTTTTATACAGCTTGAATCCAGGCCGGCAATACATCCACTAAGTTATTTATTGTTTTGCCCTTCCCTTTATACTAGATCTTTGATATTGATGTTATTAGTGATTTAAAATTCTTTTTCTTCTCTCTGATTTTCATAATGTGCCCTCATTTTCCGATGGGGTTTAATTCAGGACTACAATCTGGCCTTGACAATGTTGAAATATCAAGTTTTTATATTTAATTTTTGACCAGTGAAGAAATGTTAGATATTTATTACCTAAACTAAAGTGAATGGTTTAAAAAAACCATTCCTCTATCTCCGATAAACTCTGTTCTTATATCCACTGCAATTTTAAATCAGTTGGTTGAGGAGAACCTTTTTAAAAGACGATCTTCTGGAGCGGCTGTCCTCCGCTTTGGTCTTGTTCCTTTTTTTGCGCTCTACAGACCCAGTTTTTCTTTCACTGTAGATTTAATAAACCCCACAAATGCTGCAATTTCACGGGTACTTTTATTTAACTTATATAAGGTCGCAATTTCATATTAATTTTTTTATCACAATATACAATAACAGCTTTTGTTAAAGTAATGAATTAAAACGGCAATTTATATAAAAACAAATCATATCTGATCACGAATTTTACTTGAAAACTAAAAAATGTGTATCTTTTTTTGTCTATGGATTTTAATTGCCGTTATTGTAAGTAAATTATTTGCATCATCTTCACTTGGCTCTAATTTTTAGCAAACTAGCGATATATTTAATCATGTTTTATATATAATTTAAAAATGAATTTTCGAATTAGCATTTGAAATTAAAATTATAAAAAATCATTAGGTAAAAATAATAATAATAATATTTTTATGCGTTAATAACTTCAATTTTCATATTCAGATAATCCACGTCCGAGCAATTCAAAATTTTCCGGAAAATATTATAATTTTTATATGGCTCAAATAGAATTCGGTTTTTGTATAATGATTTTTACGCAAATGAAACGTTTCTGCTTTGAGAGATTCTTTTTATGAAGTTAATGAGAGTAATTAAAAATTTATTTTACACAAAGAATTTACGTCGGCCATGATAAATGTAGCCCCAGGGCATTTCTCATCCATAATTATTTTATGAATTTTAAACAATTGATTAGGCATATTTTTTCAGAAAAATATATCACGTGAAATAATTAATGGGGTGGTCCTTATAAATAAAATACTAGCCAGATTAGTATTACTTAATTTCGTACGACATGCAAATATAATTATAGTCGATTATATAATTTTGGCAGGAATTACGCAGAGGTAATTTTACACATTTGACAATGACGCAATGTAAGAATATTATATTATGAAAAAAAAAATCCCGTGAAAAGCATGTTTTTAGAAAAGTTTTTTGAACAAAAGTTGCCGAACTATGTTAAGCGTGTGATTTTCAACACTTATGATTGATCGACTTTGCGGGTCTTCGTTCAACTTTCGCGCAACTTTTAATAGCGAACGATTTTTACTTAAACGGGTCGAGAGTTGGAATCCTCTCTCACTATTTTAAATAATAAAAAAAGTTTACCTCGCCATATTTTTCCCCGACAATATTGATTTTCCACGCGTAAACGTTTCCGGTGCCAATCATTTTTCTTTGAAATCGCTTAAGTAATTAGCGGATTCTAACAGGTTTCGGTCATAAAATGTTTCTCAGGGTTATACGGGGTCATAAAAATTTATTGAAAAATACTGCTACCGTGTGTTTGGCCGGTTGATTGTGCCAAAGTATGGCCGGTGTGTGCTTGATTTACAATGTTTTTCCTGTCCACGGTAAAATAAAACAGCGTTTAACGACTCCGCGGTACGTGTAACTGCAGACCTCACTTTTACCACTTTGCCAACTTTTACCTAACGCTTTTTTTCGAGATACACGTGTATATGTTCCGGATTGCGTGTCTGCCGTGTATGATGTCAGAGTGATGTCTTTTTTTTATCCCGCTGTAAAAGTGACGCGAAAGGGTTAAACTTGGAAACACGCTTCACTGCGATTTTTCCCTAGTCATTTTTTGCACGCTGTCCATTTTTTGTCTATAAAACGTTTTATATGTGCTCGTTTTTTTCTTCATCTGGAAATACAACATGAATTATGGGCTTTTAATATGGTTGAAAGCCTCGACGTTGCGAGAGTGATGTGTCTGCATTTATGGGACGAAATAAGATTTCTACCCCTTTTACTGAGGGTAAAAAAAAAACCATTTATTTAGAATCAATCTTATTCCACAATCGCTCGGCTAGGTCACTTATTTATTTGTAAAGCGATACTAATGTTCTGCTTTAAATGACGCAAAAAGCGTTTACAGTAGATTTCCATTAAAAGTCTGCTGTATGAATTATTTACAATTTACTCGAATTTACGTAATCTAATACTTTTCATATTTATATGGGAAACACTTTGATTTAAATATAACCATTTGTTGTCTTTGTCCATTTTATTTTAAAACTAATAAATGCAATACTTAATTTAATGTCACTACTATTTTATTATTTTTTTATAAAAAAAAATACTTTCAATTCCATTTGTTGAAAACCTTTAGGGCTTATACGTTTTGCCTATAGTAGATCCATTTTCAGAAAAGTTTTATTCATATGTAAACCTATTATTATGAATTATTTTGTTTTCAATTATATTTAATATGAATAATGTAAATTTACGCGAATAAATCAGTAGATTCGTGAACATATTTCGGGTGAAATACGTCTGGCCTATACAATATAGTAAAATATTTTATACTTACTTTAAATGGGAGCACTCAGTTTCATTTAATTTTATTAGATTTTTTTAATAAAATTAATTCATTAAGTATCTTTGTCTTGAAACGTTTTTTTAATCCATGAAAATATTTAGTGGTTAATTTAAACTTAAAATTTGAATTTGAATTGATAATATTTTAATTTTTTTATATTTATGTAGTCAAAAAAAAAAAATATTTATAAAATGCAATAATCATGAAAAAATTTTGACATTTATTGTGAACCAGTGGAATTCGGATATAGTCTACAATATAGAGAAATTTAGTTATGACGCACAATATATAATACTGAACAAAATCAATGATCACTTCATTGGAAATTAAAATCGGGCCATTTGCGTGTTTTTTTAATTGTGTGCTAATTTGTGTTCTAATGTATTTTCTAATTTAATGCTATTAAAATATTAGGGGATTTTTCATTTGAACCCCGTCGAGCCTGTCTACTTTTAGCCGATACTATCACTATATTTTTTTACAAGTTTGATCTGATTTCCGATTTAAAAAAAGACATTATTGTTTTTAATTAAATAAAAAAATACTTGGTTCAAGTTGTTTGCTAAAAAATCTTTTGGGCCAATACGTCTGGCCCACGCGGTGAAACAGGTTAAAATCTTGTATGAATATTTCTTCAATTACATAATGTAATATTATTATTAAGCACCTCTGTGACCTGACCTTACTTTTCATCCGTATGTATATAGTCCCCCGATTTTAGACCGATGGGAAAAATTTCCTGAACTTGGGCGACCAGAGTTTTGTCACTTAGATAATGAATCGCCCATCTGGGAGGCTAGCAGCACATCCGTCTATATATATATACATATATAATCACCCATACACATCGTCTGCTGATTGTCTTCGCTGTTTTATTCGAATGCCCTCGGACAAATTCTTCAAAGTCTAGAAATCGGCCGGCCCTTTTGAGAAGGACCGCGTCCCATTTAGCCCAAGAATTGTCCGTTTTTTTGTGTGAATTCCATTTTCCGAGACTGTATATATATGTGTGTGTATGCGCCCGCGTCCGAGCACTTTCCCAGATTATAAATAAAAGAGTTTTCCGGCTGGATGAAAAGTTTTAATAAGAAAAAGCCCCCCCTCCTGTTGCTGAATACATTCCGGCTAGACACTGAGGATTGTAATAAAGCATACGGTGGCCTCAAGAGTGTACGTGTGTGTATGAGCAAACCATTGTTGGATTGAAATCTTTTGTCGTCGTGGTATACATTTAAATTAATGACTTGTAATATAACTATCCTGTTATTTCAGCGCTGAAACCCCGTATAATACATCACCAACAAAGTATGACAGCACCTGAATCCGTAAATCACTCGACAAGTCTGCTTTTGTAACGCTGAGAAAATGAAAGTACGCGCAAATCGAAAATTTTATAATATAAAAGAAACTACGATCCTAAAATCCTAATCCTTTCACGTGAATGTTAGTCATTACGATTTTTTAAGCAATTAAAGCTTTATCGCTTATTACAATCTTTATTTTATATGGAATATGTTAAAAAAATCATATTACGTATTATTTTATTTTAAAATCACTATGTAGATATTTTGTTATATAGTGAAATAATATTATAAGTGTGAAAAAATTTCCCATTTGCAAAAATATTATTCATATTAACCAAAATTCAGATTCGTCATATTGTCAATATATGGAATATTTTCATTGATTATCTGAAATGTAGACATTTGAAATTACCTTGAAACACGTGTATGCCCTAGTTGAAAATAATTTTATAAAAATCGCCGAATAATTTATCATTTTTCTTACTAAATTTATATGAATTAATCTGAGAAATCATGATTTACTCCTAAAGTTTTTATTAATATTATCAAAAATTTTCCGGTAACAAATGAAATATATCACTGAAGTTTTCTCCAATCGTTGTCACTCATCTTAAATCATACAATAATATTATTTTAAATTAAAAATATATCGTGCGAAACTTAAAAAGAAAAATACGTATGAGAAAAGAGGCGCTGCTTCAAAGTTACGAACCCATTACAATCAAGGTCAAGCTCGATTTTCTTTACGGGCGGATGTTAAAGGTTTAAAATAATACGATTTTTTTTTGTTTTAACGTAGTTGTATAATATTATATACATCAATGATTATCGGGAAATTAATATGAAAAATCAATAACTTTTCGTGGCAATTTTTTGAATTGTAATTTTTCATATGTGGGATTTTACGTAAATGTGTGTGCTTATTGTCATGCAATAATAAATGCACGCAATTTATGATAAATTAAATCAAAAACATTATAATATTATAAGATTTATGAAAAAAAAAAAAAAAATTCTGTGAAAATGTATTTTTTTTCATCGTTTTTAATACGTGAATTTTTAAAACATGAAAATCGTGTTACTAATATTGAGTAAATATTAATATAACCTACTATCTGATAACATGACTGATGAATTGTGATATTATAATAACTCTTGTTTGCTTTATTAAAAGTTTAATAAAATATATTTTGAAAGCAGTCAAAGTTTAGCCGTGACTTGCTATTATAATTGGTTTATATTTAAACTCGTTTAAAAGTATAATGTGCATGAAATATTTAATCACGTAATTACAATATCGATCTCGATATTTCCAGACGCATTATGTTCATCTATAGTGCCGTGCTCTTGATGTGGTTCTCGCTAACCTAACTCCATTACGAATTAAAGCAATTTTAAAACGATTTGAGGCACCACGGCATAGAACTCCATAAAACTTTTCCAAACACTGATTAGGTGCTGAAATCGGGCGTGAAATCTCTTCTGAAAAAAGTTTCTCCACTCTCGGCTCTTTGTGTCACTTTTGTTTCATTAGGACGCCGCCGACGCGTCTGGCGCACGGCGTCGTCAACGCTCCTCGCCCGCGTCTAGACTTCGGCCCGTTGCCGGTTGTTATATCCCGAAAAAAATCCTTAATAGGATTTAACCCCAATTTTTTCACGACGCCCTCCGATTATCCGGAGGGGTGTGATTCATTGGCCGATTCCGAGAGATCGTCGCTACAGTTTCGTGCATATATTTTTTTAGTCTTGTTTGGTGTTTATTCGCAACTTGGAGAGCAGCCAGATAGCTTGCGACGAGTATTTTTATTACTGGCTGGATTTTATTTTTATTTTATCATATTTTTGAAATGGATTGTACTCAGCCAGATGTGTGCAGATTTTTTTCCAAAGTTCGTATTGGCAAGTTTGTGTAATGTATGGATTTAGAGCGAAGGAGGCGGAAGATAAATGCACATGCAATGGCAGCTTGTCTTGAGCTGTTGTCTGGTGAGCTTGGGGTTTGGACAGTGGTGGCCATCTATGTACATACCATCCGCTAATTTTTTCACATACGAGTTCAGCAGCTCGAGCATCTTTTCTACCCTCTGACATTCATGGTTTCGTGTGGAAAATAGGGTTAGCGGTAGGATCTGTTCTCAATTAAATTCCATGTATATTACTAGACATAAAAATAATTTAAGTTTATAAATCCGAGCATATAGTTTTCTTTTTCAACCAAATCACCTAAACGACGTTCAAATGACACTTGCAATAACTTGAGTTTTTCAAAACATTTGGTCCACTTGCTATCATCCACAGCACATTAATTTTGCTTTTTCAGGTGTGAAAATATACTTTAATCCTAATTTTCAAACTGATGAATGAATTGATGCTATGTATAATAATAAACTAGGAAATAATTTATTCATGCCTTGTAGTTTTTAATTTAGATCATAGAGATGGGTAGTAACATTAACTAAAAATGCTAATACTAATATAAAAACCTTTGCGGACACTTGAAAAATGTAAGCGAATACACTGGGACACTAATAATCGTCCCAATTTATACTAATAAAAAAATGAAGAATCCCTAAAATATACTAACCGAGCCGTTCCGATTTATTTTTCATAAATAACTCTTTTAATATAAATATAAATCCTACAATGCCACAAACTTTTTGTATTTGTATAACAAAGTCTAAAGAATAAATATTATAAATAATCATTGTACTTTATTGTCTGCAATTTCGAAAAAAAATAACAAAATTCGCTGTTGTTGCCGCGCGCGTGATGTTTTTTCTCGATTGCACCGGTACGATGTGCCGAGTGCGAGTGAAACGTGCGAGGGACACGAGGTGCGAGAGTTGAGTCTGCGACGAGACATCGCCGAGAGCGTTGTCATTTATGCGTCATATTGATTAGTTAAAAATATTTTTATTAGAATAATCCATTTTAAAATATTTATGAAGAATTCATCAATATGTTGACTTTAAATGCTTGGGAAGACCCCCTTCGGATGACGCAGTTGTTTTCGAGCCGCCGTGACGGATGGATATATTTAAATTATATTTTTTTATAAAATATACTTATATTATCAAACATTTTTAAATAAACCTCCCGTTGTCAGTTAAATAAAAGAAAAAAAAAATCATTCGCAATTACAAGTTTTAACTTGCACACTCCTTGGCATGTATGTACCGTAGAAGATCCGTCTGGCGAGATCCGTCACTTAATCACGTGTCCCACGCGTGATAAAAAAATAACCGTATATTCAAGACTATTCGCGAATGTATTAAGGTTATTTCATCAGGTAGTTCTAAAAAAATATAAACAGCATTTTTCAATTTCCAAAATCTATTCGGTCCTCTAGAAAGCTAGTGCATCACATAATGAAGGACAAGTTCACCATATTCCAAATCTGACAAATCACAATATTATCTGAATTCTCAACTGTACAATGCTCTTGCTTTAATTTTATTCACCAATTTCAAAATTCGTAACAGTATTTCTTGATGGATAATGCAGTGATATTTTGTAATGCTTTACTTATCTTTGAAATAGCGCTCCGTCAGTGCACACACTGATGGTCGTCAGTATACACATAGATTTTCTAGGCATGGTTTTACTTTTTCAAATATGTCTGATAATATTGTTTTATTATACAATGACTCCAGACTGGTAAGTTGAAATGCCCCACTTGTATTTTTGCAATATGGCCAAATTTGGCTCACGCGTTATAGATTGGATATCCCTGGTTTAGGACATCCTTTAACTACAGCGTGTTCTAAATATAATTCAACATGATAAAATAAAACACTAGATGAATCTCTCTCATCATTATTAATTAATTAGTGTTTTTTTTAATACTTATGTATGTATGTTATAAATATTTATCTATGAAACGATGTACATATTTATTCTAAGCTTTGACCCATGACGCTTATCTCTGCGGCAGACTTATCTGAATTATTTATGATTTATTTAACCCTTTCAATGCGGCGGGTCTAACAACGATTCTGCATCTGAGTGCGGCGCCGTTTTGAACCAAATTATTTTTTTGGCGAGGTAAATTTGTATTCACCGTTTACCGCTATATTAGACCATTTTTCTATACGGAATTTTGTACAGTTAGGATATGTTCTTCCATCTCAACTAAAAATATAAACTCGATTCAGCATTTCGTAACAACGATCGGGCAAAAAATCAATTGCTCAAACAGAGATCGCGTTGAAGCGACCGGAAGCACCACGTCGCGATCCCGTTCCCCCATATGTTCACTGCGTCACCTCAGAGTGGAAGTTGCCGAACCATTCTGGAACGTGCGATATTTTTTTACTCAGATATATCGAATTGGTCAAAAATATCAACCAGCCGACCGGTGATATATTTCACTATTAGTGCGCACATGTGTATGCATTTTTTTTATATTGGTGATGCAGATTCTGTTTGAGAAGACAATTAACTTTTCATATCAAACTCGTAAATATACATTTATTACCAAAAAGAGTATAGGGTAAACTGGCAAATGTTTAACATAGAAAAGAACATATTATCCAATCTGAGATGACAACATGTTTGGAATGTCATCAATCTTATCATTATTGCTTGCAAGAAACAGAAGCATTCTTACTAATATTTTACAGGGATGCACATTAATATTTATAAAAATAAATATAAATAATAAACATGTATTATTAAAAAAGTATGTACAGAGTAAACATTTAAAAGTACATGCTAATTATTAAAAGTATATTAAAATGCCTGCAATAGTAAAAAATGTGTTATGAATAAAATAATAAACAATATATACATTGGACTAAAGCAAAATTAGAACTATGGAATGGTATTATTCAGATATCAGTCATTTATAAAATAATATATATAAAAAAAAAGAGATCAACCTGGTATATTTACAACATAAACATAATCCTAGAAACACTTACAGTTATTGAGTAGAATTTCAAAGCATGGTGCTACACACAATGTCACATTGCACGATGGAGACCAAGTAACGTGACATTACCCTCTTTTGAGATTTGGGTGGAATGGAATAAACATGACATTATATATATGATTTGAAGATTTACCTGTGATTGGCAACAACTTCGGCGTAATTTTTGATAGATTCAGTTGATATTGCGCGAAAACGAAACCTGACGAACAATTTGAGGTATTTATATCTTTCGGAACAATTTATATTTTTTAAAGATTCCTTTATTACATTTGGATTGAAATTCTGAAAGGCGATATTTTTTTTGGTTATATTCCTGTACATCGTATGGTAGTTTAAAAAAAATATAAATCAAAATATTGAGAAATACAATTTTTTCTTATACCATTTCACACTTTTTTTAAGACAATTTTAGACTGGATAGCATCATATCCGGTTTATCGATTGATGAGCTATCAAATATATTGGGAATAAAGGACCAGATCTCCAATGTAATAGATTTTCGGTAATTGTTTCCGTGGTAGAATGTATCGGGTCTCTGCTCAGATACACCCGCAAAATCGGAACGTTCGTATTCTTCCTCACGAATATCAAAATCGGAGTCTGGATCCAATTGAAGGTCTTTATTGTCGTCGTGTAGTGACATTATCATTTCGGAACAAATTGGTTTAATTTACTTGTAACCACTAATTTAAATCGCGCAAATAAATGTCTATTGCGATACGCAGTAGACCTGATTCGTGTTCATCATTCAACATTCAAAGTGCATGTTTAAACCATGATTTATAAAAAAATCAATTCGGCCCGTTTCTAAAGTTTGGCGGTGATTCCTGCCATAAGTTGCGTGATTTGACTTACAGTAAATGTTAAGGTTAGTAGTTAATTTCCAGTTCAATATATTTTGATTAATAAAAAAAGTTATGACGTTTTTTTGCTAGCAAATAAGACGTTTCATAAAATTTCGACAAATCGGCCGCCAAAGGTGTTTGACCATTATGAAAGGTGTTAAGTGAGAAAAAAATGGACCTAAATTAATAAACAAATTTTAACTATAATTATAGCATTTTAATTATATTTTAAATAATGTACGTGAAATTTCCTTGGCGATCCCTACCGGCCCGACAGCCGCGTACGTCACCGATACTGCCGCGAGTTTCGTGGGGATTTGAATGGCTACGGTTCATGTTTATATTTTATATGCTTTATATAACTTTTTGGTTAAATTTTTTTTTTGGTTAGCTGTGCTCATTAGCTGATTTTTAAAACAAACACCATCACTTAACTCGGTCTGGATTTTACGTACAGCGACAAGTTTAATTTTTTTAGAATCTCGCGCATGTACGCGATGCGCCCGCACCCTGGACACGATTTGTTTGCGCATGTACGCGATGCGCCCCGCACTGAAAGGGTTAATGGTCTAAGGATTATGCATATTTATTTTATTCAAAGTTCAAGTTGAGCGAATTTTTCGACTGATCCAAAATTATTTATTTGTGCGGCCATGACATCATTATTCAATTTTAATGGGCGGAGAAGAAGAAGAGCGCCTAATCGTTTTTTGATATGTGTGGTCTCCGTCATGCACCACCAATGAACTCACTGTAATGATATCCGTAGTCATAATAAATGCGTTATTTTTATTTTTAGTCGGAATACTCATGCCATACAATGTTTGCTAATGGCGCCATCAAATTGAAATTAACCCCTGTGTTGCCGTGTATTAAAAAAAACTCAGGGGGTTTGTGTCATAACTATTAATTTTTATTTAAATTAAAGTCGAAATGCGGTTACGATGTGAGAAACTCGCACGAAATGCGGCCAATGTTAGTACGCTTTATCCGAGTTTACTGCGAACACAGAGCCACGTGAAAATTTAACGGAAAATGCATAATAATCATATGCTTTTTAAATGATAATTAATATAATAATTATTTATTAACAAATGCATCGATATAAGGCTATTTATTTTATTTCCGTTTGATCAAATAGGTACTTTAGCGATTTTCTTTTATATAATATTCCTTTATTTTTTTATTTTATACGTATATGCAGTCCATAAACAATACGAAGCTGCAGCACACCTCCAAGAAAATTGAGAGAAAATATATTTTTATTTATTAACACATTCCGTTCCGCTGGGTTCCGCGCGGAGTTTTGCGTTGGGCCGGACGATTTCGCGAAAAAAATAGCAAAAGTTAAGTACTTACTTACAGTTAAATCGATGTAACTCTGATACCATTTAAGTTACGTCAATATTTTTTTTGATGTGCTTAGAAAAGCTATCTCTATGTAAAAACAGCTCAAAACTTCGGGTATGGTCTGCGTATCCGTGTAGTGTAATAACACTCCGTAAACATCAGCGCCAACGAGGACTCGAAAACGCGTCCCCCGTACTTCTACGGTGGCCCGCGAGGACGCGTTTTAGAGTCCACCAGACCGCAGCGTGTTAATATATTTTTGTCTATTGATTACGTATTATGTATCATTTCATCATCATATGCCAACCACAAGGCTCTCACTCGCTGAGGGCATAGGTCTTACCAAACTCTCAAATGGCAGTCGAAGTTAAGGAACCTGAGTCTTACACGTGAGGTTAGGGCTCCTCTTTCGTGTCCATACCGCGGTGACCCAAGCCGTCTTGGTATGCGGTTTTTTGTAAAGAGTTTCCCTCTCTTGGCCATTGCTGGCATTGGACGTACATTTTCTACCTTGTTGGTATCAGATTTTACCCTCTCGCCTGTGTATGAAAATATAAATTAAATTTATATTTAGTGTTACGCCACGCGGAGTAGAGCAAGAATGCTGTCTGCTTATCAGCGTTACACGTGTCGTGTATTGGATGGATGCGGGGCGGCATCGGGATGAGGGGGATCTCGTCACTAAGCGCTGTGTTGCGCTGCGACTCATACTGAATCACTTTTGAAACGATCTTTTTTTAAATTTTTCATCTCTAGCAGCACTCTCAAATATTTTACCACGAGTCGCTACTTCATATATGTATTTTTGTTATTATTGATTCATATACTTTTGAAAGGCTTGTTATTTTTTTTATTTTTAACAATTGATACCGATTAAAGAGAATGTATTTTCAACACAGTTAAAGAATTCATACAGCACAATTGGCTTTTTTGGTCAAATTTACTTAATTAATTGTTATGGCAACAGTTCGTAAATATGATAAAAAAATAATCTGACATTAAAAGAAATAGCAGATCGATATATAAAAATTAAAATACAAGTATCTGGCTAATAATTCTCATGCACCACTCATTAGACTATTTTGTGAAATTTTAATTTGGATAAAATGACTTCTAAAATCGTTCACATTTCGGATTTTCTTCGAAAAAACAAAGATACCTTTGCACCTAAAAAAAATCAATAGAAAAATATTCACGACAATATCATTAACCTTATCGTTATTTCAGGTACCTCAATATTTTTTACCTGAATCAAAACCGGGTCAATATGTGCTGTAACCATGAATGATTTCTGATTTTTGACTTAGGTGTTAGGGTATTTATTTAAGCGGTTCTTTTTATTACTGTAACTTATGAGGGATAACATATTAAAAATATTCCAATAAACATATATTTTACAACTTATGGTTCCAATTAATATACAAAGCGGTTATATGCCGAGTTTAGAGATTATTAGTACCATGATACAGTAAAAGTGATTGCAATTGTTACCAAACATTGCGTGCTTTTACCATGGGCAGTAAACAAAAAAGTCTATTTCCCTGTTAGGTACTACAAGCACTCCTCCAATTAGCCCTGATGCCTTCGGATTTCGTTAACAAATATTTCTGAAAATTTTAAATTCCCTCTACACACGCCACCATCTGTTTTAATTTGGGGGTCGGTGGGTGTAGAATCACGCCAGGTGCCCCCAGCTCAGCAAGGAGCATATAAAGAGCACAAATTAATAGAGCTACCCCAGTTTAGAGTTGAGTGGGGGTGGCGTATGAATGCAAATGCGATGTGAGCCAAAATAAGGACTCACGCAGACCGAGCTTGTTTGAGTCCTGCTGAGGGGGGGCTAATAAAACAAAGCAAGTTACAATTATGACAAAACGTGTCGCGTCACAGGAAGCAAGATTGCAAATTAACCGGCGGTGTCGGAAACCGGATTGCTCCCCCCATAGGTAATCTGACAAGAGTAATGGCCGGATCAAAATAAGAAATGAGGGTGGTTGTGGTGATGGATCGTCGTGAATTACTAATATAAACAATGCCAAATCAATATTGACGTATTAATAAAAATAATGACGCACAAAGTCCGCAATTTGGTTAGCGTACGTATGACAAAAATGACACGTCGAGTTATATGAATGAATGAGCACATGAATGAATAATCGTATTTTCGTTGATAGCCCGAGGTTATCGGATGTGGGACAATGAATTTAACGGAGGAATTTGAGCGTAGTTGATTCTAGTGAGAATTCAGTAAAGGCGCTAAATATTCAGTTTGAAAAAGGTCGCTACAGCTGAAATGATTAGGTTTAATCATGTATTTTTAATGAGTTCGTTTTGCTGAAGATGGTTGCTTTGAGACCCATGAATACATAAGGAATATTTATTAAGTTTCGTGAAGATTTCGTGGAGAAACTAAGCTCTCGCATAGGATTTTCCGAGAGGATCAAATTTAAGTCAGTCTGTAGCCCTATAAAACCTTGTACAATAGCTAGTTCAGTTGAGTATGAATGGTTGAAATGGCAAGTGAAACGTGCGAGGGACACGTGCTGCAAGAGCTCAATCGGGGGCCGAAATATTGCGAATCATTACAATATATGGACCAAATTATAAAGCATATGATTAATAATTATTTTTATTCTCAGAATAATCCATTTAAAAAAAAATGTCAAGATATTGATAAAGATTTCATAATGAAGAACAGTTGAAAAGATTGGGGTATCTATGATACCCACTTCGGACAACGCGGTTGTTTTTTAGTCGTCATAACAAATGGGTTAATATACTATATTAAAAAAAAATCGTCTGAAAAAAAATATTGAAAGTTATGCGATATTTTGATTTGATGAAGCAGATTGCAGCATTTGAGAATGTACTTTAGTTTTAATGGTTCTAATTTTTTTTTGTTATTTATACTCTTATTGAGATGTGTATATTGAAAACAAATGATTAAATTTCGTGCTAGATTATATTCTGTTAGTAAAGTTGTTTCGAGGCAGGTTTTTTATAAACATAATTATAATAAATAAAAAATTGTGACATTGAAAAAGTCATAGTAATCATAAATTAAGTAGGTTCTAATCATGCCCAAGATCATTATGAAACATCTCTACGCTATTTAGACATTTTAAATATTTTGTAATAAATAATATAAGAATAACTACTCGTTTTTTTTATGAAATAAAATAATATAATTGGAAGCATTAGCAATTATATATTTTTAAATTAAATGCGTACAAATCGTTCTAGCTATTATTAATCTGACCGTACCACTCCTTTATTTTAATGTTATTCACCCTCCTTACTAGTTCTAATCTCAAACACGCGTGACTACCACACACGTCCATTTATTTATATTATTTTAGTATTTTAATTAATCTTATATGACTGATATATCATTTAAACTATTATCAATAATATAAATTTATTTAATATATTAAATTGATATATTAGGGGGACCGAAAAGTAATCAAAATTTCGTCGATGGAGCTCATTCACAGTTAGTTTGTATCGAGACACGGTCCCCAAAACACGTGTGAGTTTTGTTCTTACGTTAAAGCTATAATTGTATTTTTTTATCTACCAAGGGAGAAAGATGCCAAGGTCAACAATAGAAGAAGCACACTTGCGTCATTGTATGTTATTTTTGTTCGAATGAAGGGATGAAGGCAAACGAAGCAGTGAAAAAGTATCGATACTTACGAGGATATTCTGAAACTAAACGATAGATGGTTTAAAAAGTTTAAAAATGGAAATAGGAATATTCAAAGATGTCGCACGAAAAGGACGACCCCAAAAACTAGATGATGATATCCTGAAGGCGATGGTGGATTTATATCAAATGAGGCATTGCCATTGAAGATTGGCTGTCCATGGTCTACAGTTAAGGATCATCTTCGTCGCATAGGAAAATTGTACAGGGAAGGAATTTGAGTTCCTCATGCGTTGACGGAGACGGTGCTCAATCAATGGCGTACCATCTGCGTGTCTCTTTTGTCTCGGTATGAAGCCGATTCGTTTTTGCGGCGAATTGTAATTGGAGATCAGAAGTGGATGCTATACAATAATCCTGTACGAAAAAAACAATTGCTTTCTTCCAAGGAAGTACCTGTTCCGTTCCTCGACCACACTATAAAGAAGATTCTTGTCTGTGTGTGGTGGGATTTTTCTTAAATTATACACAATGGATTGCTTGAACCTGGTAAGACCGGTACAGCGATAGTGTATTATTGTGGATAACTCAAGGACAATTACGTCTCCCTAAAATGTTAGTGTCGAAAGAGCAAAGAAAGTTATATTAATATATTTTTGGCTTGAATAGTGAAAAGGGGCATAGTAACCATATTATTTTGTTTAACCATGGAAGCGTATCACATGTTACTTGCATAAATTTAACATTCTTATCAGTAGAACAGTAGTAAACAGCTCTGTATCTATGTGGGACGTGTACATTCATTCGCACGACTGATGTTGCCGAAGGCAGCGCGTCTTCAGCGGACCCTGATGATGCAATTGTCGAATTCCAACCGGTCCCTTCGAATTAGAATGTGAAGAGAAGCATGGCGGATGCCTGTTGTTGCGCCGCGTGTCACGCCCGCCTAAATACGTCCCCGGCTATGTTTAGTTTGCGAACTTGCGCGTATATGCGGTTCGCGCTCCGACTGTCATTGGCGTCCAGTCGGCGTCGCAAAACGACGCCAGTTAATCCGATCGCACTTCATAAATGTGTGCACATGCAAATTTGAACAGAATGCAAATTTCTGACCGGATTCGGACGCGACCAGCGTCGAATATGCCCATTTTCCGAAATATTTCCAATATGACGTCGGGCGCAATCGAATTACGCTACTGGTCCATGATTATGTCCCGGTTGCGGAATAAATTCGGGTCAGATTATTGGACGGTGTGAATGTGCGATTATTTCAATAGGATTTTATTATAGAAAATAAAATCATAATTTTTAAAATAAACGTATTTTTGCATAAAATGGTGAGCGATAACGCCGATCTGATACTTTAAATGGAAATGGGTGAAAATGCAATTACAGTATCATGATATCCATAATTTCAGATATTACAATTTCTGGAATACAAATAATTCATTTTTTAATAAAATTTTGTTAAAAATACAATAGCAAAACAAAATTTAGCTAGTGTTTTTGATTGCCCCTATGTTTTGTTGTGGAATAATGTATTTTTCTATTGGATAAAATTAGATGTTTTTCCTTTAACATTCGCTTCGATGTGTCAAATGATGACCAATACAATTCTGCAGACGTGGTTTCGTTTAGTTTTAATAATTCATAGTGAATAACTCATCTCATATTTCATCAAATGCATAAAAGAATCTTTCGAAGTGTTAATTCTGACCTCTCGTTTCCAGTTAAAATTTGTTGCAAAAAGGTTAAGATCTTATTCTCGCAAACAAAAATCTGCACAAGTCAAACATGGATTTCTTTCCAGAATATTTATTATATATATTTTTTAAAGCATCCTAATTTTTTTACCCATCCGTCACGGCGGCTTAATCAACCGAAGGGGGTCTCTTATAGACCCCAAAAGTTTCAATCCAAGGTATTGATGAATTCTTTATCAATATCTTGACATTTCTTTTAAAAATGGATTATTCTAAGAAAATAAATAGTTATTTATAATTTAGTCGATATTTTGGATTTTTTAACTAATGAAGCGTAAACGACAACGCTCTCGGCGATGTCTCGCCGCAGACTGGGTTCTCGCAGCACGTGTCAGTCGTACATTTCACTCGCATTCGACACATCGTACCGGATGCAAGCGAGAAAAACATCGCGCCCGTGGCAACAGAAGCGAATATTGTTGTTTTTATTTTTTGTTCGCAATTGCAGATAAATGTTAATGATTATTTATAACATTCTTTATTTTTTTGACAAATACAAAAAAGTTTGTGACATGTAGGATTTATAATAAAAGAGTTATTCGAGAAAAAATAAACACTAGGGGTCCCCAATAGTCTCCATCGGCAAGGCTAAGTTTATAAAATAAATTATAGTTTATTTTTTAAAAAAAATGTATACAGACAAGATTTTCCGAGTAATATTTATGCGGAAAATTTTGACAGGGATATTGAATAAGATGGATTAATGACATTGTCGGCACAATTATAGTTAAAGAACTTTAAGTAAAAGTAATTAGTTTAAAAACGTGTCAGATTATTACGACGAAGGATGTGTTGGTGTATTATTTTTAAAATCTTATTATTTATAATCAGCTTTATTTATCATAAAAAAGTTGATAGGTTTATAGATAAAATCATCTCTATTATTACTGTAGTTAACTAACATAATATTATAAAAGGGTTACGGATAATGGCCCTATCCCATAAAAATTGTTTTCAATATTCTCACCGTAAAAATAATAGGACGGGATCCTGTTTTCGATTTTTTTTTATTTATAATTATTTTCATTTAGAATAAAGTGTTCAAGAGAAGTAAAATATTTATTTACGCGTCGATAGATTTGCTTTTCATCCATAGGCATTTGTTTATGGTAGCAGTTTGTAGACCCTATCTAATATATGGATCTCGTGTCTTACAGCCATAATTCTAAAACACACCCCTATTTTATCACGATTGCCACGGAACGAAGTCACTTCCCCAATAATGCACCCTCCCTTTATATACTTAAAGTTAATTGAGATCTAGAAAGAATAAATTAATATTACCTGTATGAAAACAATGTAATAATGTTATATCATACCGTGTATGTTCGTATGTATATGATGTATGGTAACATTCTTTTATCTTTATTGCCTTTAGAAGAATGTTATTTAATTTCGGTTGTTGATTCAATGGAAACCGACATTTTTTCGTGATCACCATCTGTAGATAAAACACGTAGGGTTTTCAAAAATGATTCTTATTTATATTCTGGTAGACGTCCAGGACCTTATCGGGCGACTATCGCGGGCGAAGGGGTTCCTGCCCAACTTGTTTTTGTTAACGTGCAGGGTCCCGTGTGGGTGGGGCCCTTTTGCCCTTTCCAATATCAACCGTACGATCGAACTAGGAGTATGTACTTGAAATACCATCACCTCTAATTTATATAATCCACCTCGATATTTTTTTATGGATGCCATCGACACTCGTCGAATACTGAGCAGAGGGTGTGTGCCTTTTTTGTCCTCACGCGGCCAATTTGACATCGTTAAATAAAAAATAACAACTGCGATTGGGTGTTAACCGGTGCGCGGTGAATGGTGTTATTTGGGGACTGGGAATATTTAAACTGTTAGATATTACGACGGTTCAAATCAGCAGCATTCAAACTTTTCCCAGGCGATTTACATATATAAACATTTTTCCAGCCAATTTTGTATACAGGTAATGTTGATCGCGAGGGATACGTTTTGGACAAAATCACGATAAGCGAAATTTCGCAATCAACGGGGGATTAAAAAAAATACATTAAAAAACACTTCATTAAAAGAAATAAACATTAATAATAACAAAATAAATGTTATACATAACACAAATCATATAAGTTGTTTATTATGCAAAATTTGCTCTGTTGTAAAATAATCAGTTACAACCACGCCTTACAGAACTCCCTCGCGATCTTCGTGGTTTTCTTCTAACAACTTTGTGCAATGATTGTAAAGAGAAAGCGTTTCTTCAACGATTGTGACATTTACATTTTTGCACAAGAACGGTTTCCGAGAAGATTTTCCTTGGGACAAGGTATGTCAATCGATTTCTAGCAGCTTTTCATTAGTTTAGGGTTCGCCGTGTGATATTATCCAAGTCTCAATATCATTTACATCAACCGCGATGGCTCCGGAAATGGCTTTTACAACAATGTCTTAACAATGTCCATTATTTCAGATAAGATTTTCCAAACACACTTCATACTCGACTGGATGATTTCAATCTATGCTTCATCGATTAGTATATTGTTGCCACAAATCCCGAAAAGCATCTTTATCTTCTTTAATAGGTTTCTTGAATGAGTTGCGCATTATTTTTTTTATATAATAAGCTTTGAATGTGGCTATTGAACCTTGATTTATAATGTGTAAAATGGATGTGGTATTCGGAGGTAAGAATACTCTACATCAACGGAAAATCAGTGTAAAGCGTCTCAAGTTCTAAAAAATTACCCGGCGTATTGTCCATCGCCAAGAAAGCTCAAAGTTTGACTTCAATATTCTCGCAATATTTTTATTGTTAGGCAGAAGGATAAATACATTTTGTGTGTGCCAAGCCATACGGTTCCTTCGTCAAAAAATTGTCAAATCACTTTTAGAATAACCTTTCATGTCACGAGGAGTTTCTGCGGATGCATTTCCGCCGAGAAGAACAGTTATACGATCCTTTACTCCTTTAAATCCAAAAGCAGCCTTCTCTATGAAAATATACATACATTTAAAATAGTCACGTCTCATCCACGTTTGCCAATCATTTTAGGGGTATGCAAGTTTGATCGTTTTCTTAACCGATCAAACCAACTTTTGCTTCCTTTAAAACTTTCTTCTCCGTGTAGGGACTTAAAATGACCACCGAGATTGATTTGATTTTGAATTTATGTCCTCTATTCAATTGTTTAATATGTTTTTCAAATCCATTATCAAAAAACTTTTTGTTTATAAAATTTTTACAATTAAAAAAAAAAGAACGCACTCACTGGAGTCGCGATGAACGGCGGTTAACTGTACTTAATATTGACGCTGCACTGTATGGGTTCATAAATTTAATCCCACGAGGATGAAAAACCACCTTCTGTCCGCGTGACAGTCATAAAAATTGACATGAAGAGTTAATCTCGCTATTCTTATCGAAAAAAATAACTGTGTGGGCATGAGCTAATAAATATAGCAAATAATTACTTTGGGACTAATTGAAATAAAATAGTTTCCTATAGCTTTCATTATTCGTTCAAATATGCATGTAACTTTTGAGGTATAGCATGGGCACACGTACCCTCAGTTGAATACCACTGTGTTAAATTATGCGACCGCATTGAATTGGATTGGCTTCAAACATTAGCGTTAAGTGCCCGGTTGTTAGTAATGGCGTGATTTAGGAATATTAGTGTAATATTCTTAAAATTTTAACACATTGATTTTATCAGGAATCAAAACGTATTAAACTAGATATAATTGAAAACCGCAGTAGTTGTTATGATTTCATAAATTATCTCATCTTCAAATATGCAAAGTAGGAAAAGAATATAATGTCTCGAAATTCTCGTAGCCGAGAATTTGTTTCTCAAATATTTTATGATCGTACTACAGAAAATATTCCGAGGAGAGAATAGTTTTGTCGGCTTATTTATACAACGGATTATTTTTCCATGTGATCTTTATGATGCTAATATCATTTGTCATCTGATATAAATTATGATTTCAGACAAAATAAAATTTTGCATATATATCTTGTTTTACTATATATTCCATCTCATGTATAAAATATATCACTAATTTTAAATCGCTATCAAAATGTTTAATTAAAAGGTAATTATGAGTTTTAATTAGCATTGTTAGTTACTAGAGTAAATAACGGTATGTCGAAACTAAATATAATATTCTAATTGTAAAGGTAATCATGATAATCAAATACATATTAATGAAGCCATCACAATATTTGTTTTATTAGACCGCCGAATAACTTGAAAATATAATATATTTATATGTATTTCAATAGCTTCTGCCTTTATACCATATATTTTTTTTAAACAATATATGATGTCAAAAAAAAATTATAAACAGTTTGAATGACTTTAGTGTTTTTCACATATAATTAATATTTAAGTTGCAATAACTTTTATAACTTTTCCTCCTACCGAATATTCAAAATTGTTACCGTTCTGGTCAATTTACTGCTATTTGATGTTTGATTCTCAAACTTTATTGTTGCTCAAATATGGCTTTTAATTCTTCCAGTGTCGTCAGTTTTCTGACATAGACTTTATTTTTAAAGTATAAGAACAATCACGCTGGATATTCTATGGAACCTCTTCGTCCAAGCCATGTGTTTGAAGGATTCTCATTAAAATGTACTTTGCATCACGATAATAGTGTGGAAATTCTCTGTCCTGTTAAAAATAAAATTCGCCATCTTCACCCGAGTCAAGTCCTCTCGAATGCGTGGTAAAACAGATTCTTGCAGTGAATTCAAGTAATTGGAACCAGTCACTGTACTGTCAAAAAGGAATTGTCCAATTAATCCTTTGCTTGAAATGCCGTACCGTACCTCCTGGTAAATTTACATGGCGTTCCTGCGTAACATGTGGATTAATTGCGCCATTTAATTTGAATATAGCTTCATCTCCCCAAACAATCTTCCCGGAAAACTATGTATCCTGTGCATATTTTTCCAAATACCATTCGCAAAATTGTTTTCTTCGGTCAGGATCATCTTCATTGAGATAGCATGAACTATCGTTAGAATGTATCTTTTCTATTTACAACGTCAAAAAATGCGATGGATACTTGATTTCCTGATTATAATCTCACGACTTTATTGTTTTTCAGATTTTTTGGATGTTTCACAACAACTTTCTAGTATTCTTTCTTGGCTGGCAAACATCCTGAACAGCTCCATTCGTTTGAAACATATTTTTTATCCGATTAATTGTAAGTCTGGCAGGTTGATCTGCTTGAAATTTACAGCGATATTGTTTTAATTAATAATATTTTTTTTAAAGTCAAATTTATGTTATGACCCGGTAGATAGTGTATACATTATTTGGGGCATCTGTAGTTATCATACCAAAATTAATTAATAAACTAAATTAAGTAATAATTATATATTTATTATTATGATAATTTAATAAATTTCGACATAGTTATTATCATTGCACCAAAATAATAGAACCAATGTTTCCGGATAATTTTGGATTGATTCAAACGCTATACATTAACAACACAATTTTGAATCATATGTTTTATAGATATTCTAGGTTTATGAGTGTTAAAAAATCATTTTTCATACTGTTGTATGAAAAATGTTTTCATCGCTGATACAGATTTTTCAAAAATATAATTACATGAATTGAATCAATGGTAAGACACACTGTTGTAAATACAGCAAATCTTCGAATTACGCTAGTATGATATGTTTTCGTTTCAAAGGATAGGTGAAAGTAAATTAGATCTATACACGTCATAGAAATATTATTAATTGCCATATTTTTCGGACTTATTGCACATAACAGAATTTACATACACATATGTGTGGACGAACTACTTCAAGTATCGGTCCAGTGTTAATTGTCTTTTAGCCCTTTTATTTTCTTCATAAAATGTAGCATGCAATTTCATTATTCACTGCGTTTGTAACTTTCGCAGATCGTTCAGGATCAGGGTCTTGCGCTTCGAGACAAGCTAAAACATCCCGGAACATATTTAAATATTCACCAATCTTTGCAGTTTCAAATTGCTTGGGTTGTTTAATTAATTCCCCTTCTTCTGAAAAAATACCTACTTTTCGCCCGTCCTCAATTTCCATCAATACATCGTTGCTCATTTCCGCTTAATGATTGTTAATCAAACGAAATCCTCTTCCTCTAGTTTAAATTTAATTCTTCGTCAACTTCTTCAATTGGTGTACTTCTCTCCTCAACCAATCGGGGGATGAGCTTATTCCATACGTTACTTATGCTAGATATTGCAACTTCACTCTGGGCATCACCAATATTTTGAACGGCTCTATAAATGTTGTACTCTTCCCAAAATTGGGTTAACGATTTTCCGTTCTGTCCATACACAGCTCTAACTGGTTGTCTAAATGTAATTCGTAGGTAAATTTCCTTTTTAAATGTATGTATTACGCCTTGATCCATTGCTTGAATAATAGAGGTTGTATTTGGACGAAGAAATATTATTTTTATATGTTCATTATCACAAGGCGGATGACCCGATGCATTGTCAACTAACAGTAAAATCAATCGATATTACATTACAAATTTATAGCATTTTTTCCACTCGATGTACGATAAATCGTGTAAAAATATCCAATTTACCGTTTTACTACTTTGAGCTTGATAAGTATCAACATTTTAAATGTTTTTTTCACTCATCTGTAAGGTGTTATTTTTTGAGATACAGCAAGATTGCTTTATAGCATCGACATGTTTGATTTGTGCGTTTTCTCTCGTACATTATGTTCATAAGCAATGTAAGATGTCCGATGTAAGATTTATTACTAAATGACTTTATTCAGCGATTGACGCCTAAAAACGCATCCTGAGCACTAAACGAAGCTTTTCTGTATGTCCTATGTGTTTCATCGTAGCAAGTAACCGAAGATTCATCTTTTCTCTCTGAGATTGTAATTTATATTTTCAATTTTATAAATTAGTTTTTTTTGCAAGTAATCGGTTAGGTTTCTAATAATTAAATCAGTTTGAGGTTAGGTTAAATTTAAAATGTAATGGAAATTCAAAGTTAAGTAAGTTTAGGTTTTGTTTCATATATTCAAAACCTTTGTGGAATGTTAGGTTAAGTTATATTCTGAAAAATATAATGTATAAAATTGGGGTCAAAAGTCTTAAAATTTAATACTTTGGACATATCATTCGTGGACCAACGTATCGGCTTCTGCAGACCATTCCAGAGGAAAAAGTCGAAGGTAGACGATGGTTGGAAAAAATCTTTTTTTCTGCTTTTTAAGCTGCCGTGGTTCTGCAACGTTTGAAATTAGACCGGGTTGGAAACTCAAGAATGCCCCAGAATAGACGCATATTTGAAAAAAAAATCGTGTTAGTCGAAATCGCGTAAGTCTGACCGACATTACAATTTTCTTCATAACAAATTTTCAATAAGTCGTTTGATTTGTTTGCCTATATCGGAAAGGTGCAAACCGGTGCAATAAAGAACACCTGTTAAGAACCACTGCTATTGAATAAAGCGCATATAAATAATTAAAATAAAAACATGGAATGATTAATCATGTCAATTTATTTTATTTGTTTATCCCCATGTCCCACAAACCACTTGATTTCATTCATCTTTTCCCCATCGAGATATAAATCTTTGATTTTATATTCAGAAAAGTTTAGATTTACACAACCAGCTGCGAGAGATATTATTTATTAATACAGATGAAATTCCATAAGCTGTGTTTATTTTCTGCGTTTTTTTTTAACCAACATCAGTTTTATGGCTGTCACAGATTAGTCTGGCACAGTCATTCTGCTCGGTTCGGTCCTTCGTTCGTTTCTTTCTTCGCCTGTCCGACCGGCATTACCACGTTCGAGTACGTCCGTTCTATGCATCGCAAAATTATTCAGAAAACCCACTCGTTAGATCCAACAACTTATAGTGCGGAATATTTATTGCTAAATGTATACGCAATGCCGTTATCTGTTTTCTTTCATCGCGAAGCCTGGGGGATAAAGGTGTGTGGTTTTGATATTCGTGACGTTTGACGCATTAATTCTCTATGAAAATCTTGTAAACGATATCTCACATAAATGAAAATCGTATTTGTTAATTATTGAACGGGTCAGGGTACGCACGGTCTCAGGTTCTCGGGGCCGATGAACTGCTTCTTGGTGAATCAACTTCTGCACGTCTACCGCTCGAGCTATAGCGATTTTTGCTGCGAAAATACGAATCCTTGGGCGAGAAATTATTTTGCAAATATTGATCTCACATGCTATGATTTCATCGTGGTTCGTGCCGGTCGTGAGATGCGTCAATACATTTTTTTCATTTGTCATTATCGATTATTTATGTCATTATCAAGCGTATCTGCCATGTATAATATATGTAATAAGCCATCGGTGCAAATAATTAATTAGCTTCGTTTTGTTTTCAGGTCAGTATAATTGCCTCCACTCTGTATGTGTCGCCGGTTTACGCACGTTGCGGTAAGAAAATTATATTAGCAGCGCTTATAAATCTGTGTCTCGCCGTTGAATTTAGCCGGGACAATTAATCCTCGTGTCGCGTTCGAAGGATAGAATTTACTATGGATTGAAATTACGGCTAGTTTTCTCCGGATTAGTCCGGATTCTTAATAGTGGCCGCTGTAAATTTAAACTGCGAAGTGGATTGCGATAATAAATACGGCTGAAAGTTTTTTTGGGAATATAGATCGATATATACGCATGGTTGCGTGCGATACGACCCAACTGTGCGTATCCTCCAGCGCGGACATTCTATTTTAGGCAATTCAGAGAATATTTCTCGGTAACTTTTGTTACTAATAAAATGTTTGTTCTGAATACATTTATATTAGTATATAGTCTAAATTTAAATTGTTATTATACCTTATTTTCTTTATTTTTGAATTGACATGCTTATGAAATAGCATAGTTCAGGGTCACATGGGTTTTACTCAAAAATATGTTTATGAATGGTGTTAAGTTGGAATAACCACATGTGACAACACATTCACTTATTTATAAATACATTTACACCTCTTTAATTCTATTTCTAATCATAAAAGCAATCCTGTTTTATTATATACAGTGAAAGCGCGTTTTTATACAAAAAACAAAATAATACAACGCAAAAACTAGGAGAGCGTAGATCATGGGTAGTAAATAATAATAAAAAAAAATACTAAGAAAATCAATCTTAGATGCATTGAGTTTACCTCTTCTTCATCGGAGAGTTCTCCGTTTGAGTTATTTCCGTGAATATGACTGTCGAATATATCGTAGGTTAATAAAAATAGATGCTGCATAATTTGGTCGATATTTTGGATTTTTCTATTAATCACTATGACGCGTAAATAGCACGCACACACGACGATGTCCCACCGCAGACTGAGGACAGTAAATATGATATCCTCAGCCACGCTAAACTCACCCCATACGGGGGGCAGACTGAGGACATGCTGAATTCTCGCGACACGTGTCAACTAGTACGTTTCACTTGCACTTGACACATCGTACCGGATGCGAGCGAGAAAAAACATCGCGTGCTTTGCAACAGCAGAGAATATATTGTTTGTATTTTTTTCCGCAATTGCGGACAATAAAGGACAATGATTATTTATAATATTTATTCTTTAGACTTTTTTAGATACAAAAAGTTTGTGAAATGTAGGATTAATATTAATAGGCCCCAAAAAGACCCCATCGTCACGGCTAGGTTAAAGTCAAGATTCACGTAATTTTTCAAGGGTTCATATTCAGAAATCAGTTCTCAGTAGCATTGTGCAACGTAATATCTTATATTTATTCTTCCTTTTCCGATTCTAACATTCTGAAAACAATTGTTGATTTTTAATTTTATTCTCTGACCTTATCTTTATAATATAATGTATCTAAAATATACATCTTTTTATTATGATTTTTTTAAGATCTTCAATAGACAATGTTTACAGTTCCTAAGTACAGTTGAGGGGGGAAAGTCAATTTTAAATTCTCTTTTAATACAAATAGCAGGATAACTTGATAATTCCGGCCACGTAAAATCGGGGTTCTACTGTAAATATTTTTTTTAAAATTATTTTGGACATGTCGAAACTAGTAATAAACTTATTTATTACCATAAATTATTCGTTCTGTAAGTATCTATTAAAAATTTTATCATGTTCGTAAATAACCAGATTTACACAATTGTTATTCTTTGTAATCTATGCCCGAGGAACGTGATCATGACGACCAGAGGATCTTTCTCAAACCTCTTCCAATCCAAAGTGCTGTTACATAACTAAAACCAGCTTCTGATTTGATCAAATAAATAAATAACTAAATCATTTACCGGAGAATCCTCTCCTCATGTCCCTGGATTTCATTACATATTTTCAGCTTTGATGAAGGAAAAATTTCTTCATTTGATAAGAAGTTGATTAGAAACCTTTTATTTGTACAATGTATGAGCTGGCAAAAACTGTTCTCATTATTTAATCTATAAACTGACATCACAGCTGAGAAAGGAAAACTCAAGTAAGAAGAGGCGTTTAAAAAGGATCGGAACATTTGATATCTTAAAAAGGCTGAATAAGGGCCTCGTCTTGGATAGGATCGTTGGATCCATTCTTTGCATGTTAATACTTATCATAAAAGCAACCTATTGTAATAGTTGTACTATTGTACATATTGTGCTATTGAATTCATAAAAAAAAATAAAAAAACATTTAATCATTTCAATGCCAACTCAACATATCAACTTAATTACTTTCTAGCAGTTTTCGCATCCCTATTAAAGATAAAAGAAAAAATAATGACACAGATATTGTATTTTTGTAACTTGGTTTATGTATAAAGTATCGAACAAGGAATAATCGTCCGATTTTTCTCGGTGTGGTCTTTAAGTTTTTCGTAATGTTTCAAAAAATAAAATATTTGAATCGGTAAAGTATTTCTAAATCCAACTCATTGTATCCTGGCTGATTTTTTTCACATGCAGTTTTTAATAAAATTAAATTATTAATTAAACAATTTTTTCTAAGTATTACTATGACCCCTCTCAACAAAATTAGTATTTTTTAAATTTCTCTCTTGGAAATATCTAGTGATTTTTCCTTGAATTTCATTAATGTCATGTAAAGACTCCTATTAAATTGTTTAATAATGCAAATGACCCGAAGAATCCATCTCCAGCATATAAATGGCATTCTGTCTGTTGCCTTAATGGTCCAGGTCTTCACTGCGTGTAATCAAACAAAGAAAATTAGTGACCTTATGAGACTCGTGTATCTTGATGGCGGTCACGATGCTCGGATTCTTCCAAATCTTGGTCAAACCAGTCATGGCGGTCCTCGTCAGTATCGCCCTTTTAAAGACTGACTCACCACCGTCGCATAGACGTACATATCAACCACATATAAGATTTATTTTTATGTATCTAAATAAAAATTGCTTTGTAATTTGTATTGCATTGTTCTTGAGCACTCGAAAATAATTGCGCAAGACGATTTTAGGCCATTCCATAACTAGACTAATTCAATTTATCGATTCAATTATGATTGTTGACGATAACAGCAATGACCTCATGCCTATTGTAAGAATACGCTATCGATATAGGCAATAGCATTTTTTACGACCTCTGCAATAAATATTCATCATCGCGTCTGACAGTCGGGCGCCACACTTGCCCATTATTGCACACAATACACCAAGGACTAGAGATAATAACGGCGATGATGACGATGATGACGACGGTGACAATGTCACGTTTTCTCCTGAAATACATCCAATTAAAATGGCGGTACACGACGCGAATTTATGTATATTTGCGTACTGCGGTTTATTTTGGCGCGTGCGCATGCGCTTAGTCATACCGAATGAATTATAATTTGATTCATATTCGGTGTGCTCCACCCCTGCTTTTGTCTGAAAATAATCTTATATCATCCCACGTGTCGGAAAAACCATACAGGAGAAATCCATTCGAATAATACAATAAATTATTCATGTGTGCGACCAATTACCGAATAATAGCTGAGCTATTTTCATGGGATGCCGTAACCCTTTTCTATTCGGAAAATTTCTTAGAAAATATAATGAGGACACTGTGCGGGTCCCTCACTTGAAACTTCCTCATTCGGAGCCATTAGATACGAGTTGGTTTATTATGCGAAATCGTTTCAGAAACTGTCTAGGACGATAACGTGTTATGTATTTCAATATTCGCTCGATGTTTCAGACATTTTAATAAATATGCAAATTTTTTGTTATAATCAAATTTCCCATTGTAAAAATATGTATCGGATGTTTGTACGTTATTGTAAAATATTGTCATATACACATACGATATTGGTTTAGTCGATATTGTCATAACATGAATGCAATTTGCAAAACACATATGATTCAAACACGTGAATAACACTTATCAGTACGTACAAATGTGTTTGACAGGCGCTGGAGGAAATCCAAACAATATGAATAAAGAAATATCTGAAAGTTTACATTTTCCGCATATATTGTATGTTGAAATAATTCAATTAATTATGCCTGTAATTAAATTGTGTTTATCTACGTGTAATTAAACAATCCATTGTAATCAATGGTTAATTTTATCAATACTGTGATTCAATTTTATCGCCGTGAATGGGAAATTATTATGGTAATATAATGCAAATCAATTGTTTAGATTGTATTCAGTTAACCACAGTAATTGCTGAATTATGCAATTAGTAATAATTTAAATATAAAAAAAAACTAGATTGTTTTTCTAAGGATAGGTGATGGTAATGCAGGATGAATGGTGTATTTAAATATTTAAAATATGTATTAGTATGTCAATACTTTAGTTTCTTACGTAATTGTACATATATGCAAAAATATTGCACAAGGATATGCATTTTTTATTTATTTCTCAAATCTCTATTTATTTAAAGTAAAACTAAATATGCTTACAATTTTTTTAGCCTATTGTGATTTTACACATGCATATTTTCTTTATAATAAATATGCATACATTTTTTTTTTAGAAAATAAAATAATTAAATTTTCTGGACTACAATGTAAGTTTAACTCTTTACTGGAAAATATATTTGATGTGCCTGTATTCGAGTGTTGTCGCGTGCCGGTATTAGATGTGGTGGCGATGGCGGTTGGGCACAATCGTAGTTTTGTAGATTCTACGGAGCTATGAGGAGCCAGGCCGCTATCCAGGCCAATTCGGTGACGTGTGTGCTTATAGGAGGTGCCCGTAGCACCCGATCAGACCGTGAATTAAATACAGGTGGTCATAACCTCGTCTAATTATTACATTGATGCAATCCAAGCGTGACAGCTCGATTCCCGGAGCTTTTGGCTGGTGACCCACAGAGAAGCCCGTATTCGAAGAGCCTAGATAACCTGGAGAACGTCTGTCTACAGTCATGACATCATGACTGAGACGGAGGTGTCCTCCAGGTGGCAAAAACCCGCCCCAGGGTTTTAAGGCCACTGTGTAGTGTAGTGTAGTAGTGTATTGAATAAAACCGTAAAAAATATACAATTCATATAAAAATGAATGATAGGTTTCATTATTTAACATTGACTCGTATTTTCATTGCATGTAACAAAATTTTTATATATACATTTCATGGTTTTCAATTAAATTTAATAGGAAAAACATTGCATTAAGCGTTACTGTCCGACAACAAACGTTTTTTCATTCGTAGTGCTTTAGAAAATCATTCATCGCCGAAAATATTCCAAGGCGTAATTTTTCAGAAACCACTTTCAATAAAATTTTATATGTTGTTGAGTGTTTCTTTCTTGATAATTGTTTTTTTTGTTTTTATGATCCATAAGAACATTTTTTAAATTATAATTATGTTTACTAGATTTTTATTGTTTATATAATTTTATATGAATTTGATTCAACGTGTTAATCCTATTTTTATATAATTTCAATTTGTCCTGGCTATCTAAAACAATTTAACCTAGGCCTGCAATATTGGAGTGGGAGACACCAGACATAATTGAAGTCACAGAACAGATTTTTTTCGCTCGTCTATTTACTTATGTACCCGTCATAGCTTAGAGGTAATTACAATCAAATTACGATTGTTAAAGTTAATTGCCAATAAGCGCAGATAGTATTCAATTGACCGTTCGGATATGATCCAACAGAGGAATTAAGGAGGTGGAGCTGACGACCTTCATTTCACAACAAAAATAATTGTCAAAACTCCATAGCTGGAAGCGGGCAGCAGCGCTCTTCAGTATAAAATCACTGCGGTGCAGAAGGCAACGGGAAACCACTGCACTATATATTCCCATGAAAACTATGTCCATGGTCCTCCGAAGGGGAATCATGCACATGGTCGTTCCTCAAGAAATGGGGAAGTGGTTTGCATATAAAAAATATAATAATGTAATCGCTACGACTCAAAAGAAATTTACTTATGACCTTGGTGCAGTGGTTCTTAACTTTTGTTGGAAATTACTGAACCCACCAGTTTCATATGCGCGTTCACCGCACCCATATATCATACGTCATCTGTTTCATGTCGTACAATTAGTCGGGCGTGTGTTTTGACCTCCGTCGAACCCGGGAGACTGACTCACCGAACCCCTGGGGTTCGATCGAACCCAGGTTAAGAACCACTGCTTTAGTGTATAGTATCAGTTATTTTGGTGCTTCAGTTTATGGCTTCATAATTTTTATATTTTAATCTAAAGAATCCCACACTATTTCAGTTTCTTTTTGAATGTTCAGAAGTTAGGATATCAGTGTTTTTACCTAAAAATTTGATATTTTTTTAACATAAGTAAATGTCTTAGGATCAGATGCATAAAAGACAGATCATGATTTATTACTACAGAAAAGGCAAGGACGCAAAACAATCATTGAAAATATATACAATTTGGTAACTGGAGATGAAAACGGGATATTCTATACTAATTTTAAGCGAGAAATGAAAAATATGTCTAATCTTTACATGTTTCGTTCTTTCATTAAAAAATCTGTTTTTTTAGCACATTGTTTTAGTTTGATTTTTACACAAAGTTAACAAAACATACTGACACTAGGGCGTAAAATAGACTTTGCAGATAATCCTGCACCATTTGATGTTTTGGGATAGTTTTTTTTTTATTTATCTTGGAAAAAATGTAATAATATTCGAGCTTGTAATCTTTTTATATTTTATTGTTATTACAATTATATTTCACCCTGATTATATGTTTTAGTTCAAGTGTACTATTATTGTCGCTAATAATCCTATGTTCATACATAATTCATTTCGATTATTAACGAATCGCTTGTTATGGACATAGCCCAAGGCAGTCTACGCTCTCTCAGATTCTCTAATCTAATCCTGTCAATTAGCCAACGGTCCATGTTCACGGCATATTTA